>JANAVB010033617.1:10405572-10650893 GCA_029216955.1 Iris pallida
CTCGTAAGAAAGGCGAAAGTCCAATACTTTTTAGTAAAGGACCGGAACAACAATTCAGCTATACGGATGATAGCAAAAGTAATGATACGGGGCATCTTCAACTCCGTCGTTACAGTCAACAATCAAAAGATATCATCCGAAAGATGGGTTATGACTTCAAGAATGGCCTCAACTACGGTAAAGGTCGAAGAACTCCTATCCGTACGGCTGTTCCAAAAGGAAAGTCAGAGATGTACTACAGCAGGACCAAAAGAGGTCTCGATATGCTTCTCCTCGGTATTATCCCAGCAGCTTCTGAATCCGATAGTGAGAGCGCTCTAACTCTTCTGATTCCAGATCATGGGATTCTGACACCAGCATCGGTCAAGTTCATCGATTGACTGTATCTTCTAACATGGTCTCCGTCGAACTTCCAGAAGGCTATGACAAGGATATTGAAGAAAGTCCCGAAACAGATCCTTGCTCAACGAATGGATACCCAATAGGAACTTCGATTCGAACAATGGGAACCTCCTACCGAAGATCAATTAGTTCAAATTGATGTAGGAGAGAGCGGGTCACCTCGTCCAATATTCATCAGCAAGAACCTCCTAGAGACAGATAAGCAAGTTAATTAATTCTTATTCAAGAATACATTGACGTCTTTGCCTGGAGCTATGAAGACATGCCAGGACTAGATCCCAAAGTTGCTACTCACAAACTGAACATTTTACCGAATGCAAAATCGGTCAAACAGCAACAACAGCACTTCAAGCCAGAAATTAATGGACGCAATCGATGATGAAGTCAAGAAGCTCATCGCTTGTGGCTTTATTTGAGAAGAGCAGCATCCTGATTGGGTAGCCAATGTTGTCTCAGTTCTGAAGAAAACCGAAAAAGTTCGAGTCTGCATCGACTTTCGGGATCTTAATGAAGCATGTCCAAAAGATGAATTTCCTCTTCTATTACTGACGTTATGATTGACAACACCTGTGGGTTTGAAAGAATATCTTTCATGGACGGATTCTCCGGATACAATCAGATTCGGATGAATCCTGAAGACGAAAAACATACTTCTTTCCGTACTCCTCGCGGAGTCTACTGCTATACTGTAATGCCATTTGGTCTCAAGAACGCTGGTGCAACATACCAACGAGCTATGAGTACCATATTTCGAGATCATCTATGCAAGACTTTCAATGCTACGTTGACGACATTGCTGTCAAAATTCGTTTAAAGGAAGATCACATCCAAGACTTGAGAACTATCTTCAATCTCATGCGCCAACATCAACTCAAAATGAATCCCACCAAGTCATTCTTGGGTGTCTCTAGTGGCAAGTTTCTCGGCTTTGTCATTACCTCTAAGGGTATACACGTGGATCCCGAGAAGATCAAAGCCATTCAAGAGATGCGTCCTCCACGCAACCTAAAAGAGCTAAGGATTCCAAGGTCGACTTGCGTACATTAGGAGATTCATTTTGAATCTGTCTGGACGCTGCAGACCATTTACACAACTAATAAAGAAGGGTGTATCTTTCGTTTGGACCGAAGAATGTCAACGAGCATTTGACGACATAAAGCGGTATCTCATGAACCCACCAGTCTTGGTGCCACCAATCTCTGGCATACCATTCTTAATGTATGTCCGTGCTATGGATCATTCATTGGGTGCTTTATTTGCCCAAAAGAACAAAAAAGGCCACGAACAAGCCATCTATTATCTCAGTCGTACTATGATTGGTGCTGAACACCGTTATAGTCCGGTCGAAAAAGAATGCCTAGCTCTTATTTGCTGTTCAGAAGACTCGACATTACATTATTGGCTAAACTATTCATGTTATATCCCGAGTTAATCCTCTCCGGGTACTGATGAAGAAGCCTAGCACACTCAATTCTCGGCTGGCTACATGGGCTATTCTGCTAGTCCAATATGACATGGTATATGTTCCTCAAAAGTCTGTCAAAGGTCAAGCACTGGCAGATTTCTTAGCAGCTATGTTCCAGAGACATCCAAACTCTATGACAAAATTCCAGACGAGACTTTGGAATCTAATACAATCTGAAGAATTTCCTACTTGGCGTCTATTTTGACGGTGCATCCAGGATTGGACCTAATGGTGCCATTGTTGCAGGAGTTGGAGTTGTTCTTGTTTCTCCAGATGGGTCTGCTATTCAAAGAGCCTACTCCTTAGATGAACCTTGCTCCAACAACGTGGCAGAGTACAATGCTCTACTCATTGGCCTTCAGCTAGCCAAACAACTTGATGTCGAGTATCTTGAAGTCTATGGTGACTCTAAGTTGGTTGTTAACCAGGTTAGAGGGACTTATGAAGTCCGTCATCAAGATTTAGTGCCTTACTATGAAGCGGCAATCAACTTGGCTATATCATTCAAAGCCTTCTTCATCAAATATGTCCGACGAGCTTGCAATACCGAAGCCGACGTTTTGGCCAATCTTGCGGCAGTCTTAGCCATCCCTATCAAAAGATAGCAGGTGGTGGTCATCTCTAATCGGGAATTGTTCTGCGTCGAAAACAATCGTAATATTGAGTTCAGTAATCTTACTGAAGTCAATATCATCAGTGAAGATTGGAGAACTCCCTTCATCGACTTCGTAGTTCATGACATACTCCTGAAGATCCCAAGGAGGCTACGAGTATTCGTCGGCGGTCTTTACGATTCTACTACAATCAGACCACCAAAACTCTCTACCGGCGGACTTATGACGGTCTACTCTTGCGCTGTCTTGCTGGTGATAAAGCAAAGCAAGTATTGCGTGAAGCTCACGATGGTGTTTGTGGAGCACATCAACCCGGTCCTAAGCTACAGGATCACATCCGACGCATGGGTTACTACTGGCCCTCTATGGTATCTGATGCCATCGAATATGCGAGGAAATATCGAGCTTGTCAAATCCACGCAGATTTTATTCATCAACCATCAGAATTCCTTCATCCGACTGCCGCTTCATGGCCTTTTGAAGCTTGGGGCATGGACATCATTGGTCCCATCAATCCTCCTTCTTTTAGAGGACATCGGATATTGGCAATAACCGATTACTTCTCCAAATGGGCCGAAGCTATACCATTGGCTGAAGTCAAGACCAGCAGTGTCATCAACTTTGTCAAACACTATGTCATCTATCGATTTGGTGTACCTCGACGAATCATCCACGACAAGGACCTCAGTTCATCAGCCAAAAGTTCACAAGGTTTTGTGACGATCATCGGATTGACAATGTCGCTTCAACAGCATACAATCCTGCTGCTAATGGCTTAGCTGAAGCTTTCAATAAGACTATCATCAAGCTCCTTAAGAAGTTTGTATCCACTAACAAACAAAACTGGAGTGAAAAGCTTGGAGGAATGTCTTTGGGCCTACCGTACTATGGTCGCAACCCTACAGGCTGTCCACCCTTCTCTTTGGTGTATAGCTGTGAAGCGGTTCTACCTCTGGAACTTCAAATTCCGTCTTTGAGGATTGTTATCGCCAACGAACTCACGACAGAGAACAACGATCTTCTTCGACTTCAAGAGTTAGAAGCGCTCGATGAGAAGCGGTTAATGGCTCAACAGCATATTAAGTTATACCAAGCCCGCATCTCCAAGACTTTCAACCGCAAAGTTAAGGTCAGAGCCTTTCAGCAATGAGAGCTCGTTCTAACAGTCAGACGTCCTATGACTATGACTCACTCGAGCAAAGGCAAGTTCAATACGAAGTGGGAAGGGCCATATATCGTGAGCAAAGTCTTCTCAAATGGAGCCTATCAACTCACAGAGCTAGACGGTCGAGTTGCAATGATGCCTATCATTGGAAAGTTCCTCAAGAAATATTATGTATAAATGTAAAAGACATTGCTTGTAATTATCAGACAAGTTCATAAATAAAATTCAATTTTATTTTATCTTGAATGATAGTACATAATATCAAGGAAGGTCACTATCATCCTTCTCAAAATTGGGACGCGGGCCACCACCGTCCTTATCAAAAACATGATCAGCAAAAGAGTCGAGAACATTCTTGCTGGAACCCACCAGGAACTTGCAAGCAGCCATCCTCATGGCTTCTTCTTCTTCATTCCCTGGTTCAAGGAGGAAGTCCAAGATGTCCTTTGGCGGTTTGGGGGCAGACGAACCTTCGCCCGCTGCTATCTGCTTTGGTTGAGCCAGTTCGACTGGATGTTCCTCAGTACCCGCTTCCACCTTCGAGGCAAGCTCGGCCTTCTTGGATGCATCTTCAGACGACATCTTTATGTTGAAAAGTGAAAGTGGCCATTCATCTGATTTTTGTTCTATTTATAGACATAGAGTCGTAAGACAATGAAGCGACACATTCATCCGACGGTTCGTCCGTTCATTAAATCCATCTGACGGTTCACCCGTTCATCATAATCATTCATCTGACGGTTCATCCGTTCATCATATTTATCCGACGGTTTACCCGTTCATTCCACATTCATTTGATGGTTCATCCGTGTTTTCCATAAATAAATTTACTTTATTTATTGTGTTTCTGGGAAAATTACAACTGTAGGAATCCGATCTAGAAGACGATCGCTTTATCCCTTGGACTATACGAAGAAGAAAAGCTCTCAAAATTTGGACAGTAAGTTAGATAACTATGTATCTGTACAATGAATGAGAAAAAGAACTCTATTTATAGAGTCAAAAATAACTGAAAGGATAACTGTCTTCACAACCTATGCCTAGTTGAAAATCACGCAGGATCTACATACGCAAGGTTGTGAGCAGTTACTGGACGTGGCCTGTAACTGTTGGACACATGGCAATCATACATGAGTCGTGTGCAAGTTACAGGACACGCGGGTGAGAGATCAATGGCATGGCTGCCACGTACTCCAATTTGATGAAATCCACGCAGGTTTGTTGAAGACGAAATCCACGCAGACTTGGGTCAGAAAGCTTCAAAATCCTGCAAACTTGGGGCAAGAAGCTTCAGAATCCACGCAGACTTGGGGCAAAAAACTTCAAGATCCACGCAGACTTGAGGAAGGAACATATAAGTTCAAAATACACGCAGACTTGAGCCAGAAGGCTCAAAATATACGCAAGATTGAGGCAGGACTGCCAGCTGTCTTGATTCGACGTGCCTCGACTGACACAAAATCTCTGACAGTGATTGCCTTTGTCAGTCGCATTAAATGACAAGAAGCTCTTTTGGTACGCCAACTTGACGAAGACTGGTCTTGCTGAAGAAGATTTCAAAAGTCACGCTATAGTCGGCTGTGATCTCTCGAGTTCCGTGCATACGTGGCATACGAGGAGACATTCTTCGACTGTCGTGCTGTCAGTCATAATGACACTCTGACAAATTATGAGCTGTCTCCCAGCGTGATTTTTAAATATTGTCCTGATCAACTCAGCGTGACTTTAAGACTCTGTTTTGATCAACTCAGCGTGACTTTGAGACTTTGTTCTGATCAACTCAGCGTGACTTTCATTTTTAAGGCCTACAAAATCCCCTTCAAGTTTTCGAAAAATGATAAATTATTTCGAAATACTTTGAAATCGAGATGAAAAAAATGAATTTAGTCACGCTGAGATGACTTTAATGAGATATTTACTCATAAATGATTGGACTGTTGGGATTCTGTGCAGTTAGGATCCCGTATCAAGCGCCTAAATCGATCAAATAATGATATGCCGTTTGGAATTCTTCATGAGCCTATAAATAAGCCATAGATTACTTCTTTCCTTCTTTACTTGCATTTGAGAGAGAGAATCCACAGAAGAGAACTTCATCTTCCCGACGAACTCTTTCTTCCCCGACTTCTTCTTCTCCTTCTCAGCAGCAATGGCTCCAAGAAAGCCGATGCTCAGGCCAAGGGGAAAGCCCCTGCGACTTCTTCGGTGCCACTACTGACAGACTTCCTCGACAAGAAGTCCCGTAAGCTCCTATGCATCGTAAGTGATGGGGAATACGAACTGTTGAAGACAATTTTGATGAAGATGAACTCCACATAGAATTTTTTAGGATTTTAAAACAAATAATAAACTTCAGAAATATATCCCCCCTTCTTAGGGCAAAGGATATTAATAAAGTATGCCCCTCTTTAGGGTCAGCCATACTTCACATCTTCGTGTTTACGAAGCTCTGTGTTTCACGCAAAGGAGCATGGCTCTCATGACTCTGCGTGACTTTTCATGTTGGCAGAAATGTCCATGTTGAGATAGTCACGCAGCTTTCATAATGACTCTGCGTGATTTTTCACATGTTGGCAGAGATGTCAATGTTTGAAATAGTCACGCAGATATCAATGTTTGAAATAGTCATGCAGACTTCTGAAAGTCATCCTCTGGATAGATTAGTCTTGATCTGTCAGCGTGTTTTTTCATTTTTCACTTAAATGTGATTCTGGCAATGATGCGTGACTTTCATCCTAATCTGTCTAGACTTTGCGTGAATTAATCATCTGCGTGAATAAATCACTCAGCATGTCTTGGTAGTATATCTATATGAAGTCTGCGTGACTTTTGAAATTTCTTTCAAATACTGTAATACATGCATAGACATAGATATATCTGACTTTGTCTTCTTTCATTTTCTGTAGTGAACATCCGAAGCGAAGAAGCAGATTATGAAGGGCACTTGAGTTTCTCATTTAAGCATGATCTATCTCATGTGCAATTCCCTCAATTTGATCTTCCTGAAGCAAGACTATCATTGTTGGCCAATCAAGACCATACAACCTTACTCTGTTTGATGAATGGACAACCCTTTCAGAGTCTGGATTTGGTATCCCATAAGAAACCAGCATTTTGTTCGGAGATGCCATAGCACAGAAATCTCAGCCTAAGGGCATCAGAGAGAAGGTGTGCTTCTACTTCGAAGGGGATGTAAAACAGCCCATGTACTGGCCGAAGGTTTCCAGGGGCTTATCAATCATGAGACTCATGCCAGCTATCCGAGAAAGATGTCCTGGCATTTGACAGAATATCAGCAGGCGAAAGCGAGCCGCATTATTTACAGGAAGGAGGGATTTTTCAGTGCCCCGGAGAATCATGTATCAGTGTTTCGGGGTTTGAAGCCTGGATGCATACCACCTGAAGATTCATCCATATTGATGCCATTTAGGATGCCCATTTTCATAAACGAATTCATGTCAAACAAGAATGTATTCTACCCCACCGATTCGACGCCGGATGAACGGCCTAATGAATCAGGAGAATGTGAGATGGAAGACTTTGGTCCAGGCTTTGGAAAATTTTGAGACTGAGCTGAAGAAGATTAATCTTTATGATGCCGTCGTCAATTCATCCTACGGCTTCAAGCCAACCCCTTCCTGTTCCTGGCTTTGGTTGAGAGATATAACCACAGGACGGGGACCTTTATGACTCCCAAGGGGAGATGGGCTTTGCCTTCATGAGATGGAATACATCTCACACCTGCCTTCAGGCTCGCTGCCGTATGAGGAGTATGTTCCTACGACAGAAGAGCTGAACTTTCTGTCAGAGAAGAACCCAAGATGGTACATCTATTTGAAGAGATGATGTGCCATTTTGGCACATGTACTCTGTATTATAAGGGTTCCAAAGATGAAGCTGGCAACCACATTCAGAAGTGGATGTCCTACCTTTTCATGAACCGTGAAAAGGATGAGAAAAAATAAACGAGAAGAGATGGTACAGATTAGCAACTTCAAGCCTCTCTCTGAGGGTGAAATCATTTATCTGCTGGAGAAATATGATTGCAAGGATTTCACTATCACTGAAGACTGGTACGAGTTCAAAGCTGGAACCACCTTCAGCTTATGTAAGACAGAGTGGAAAGAGTCTGTCAAGGAACGGTCATTTGGCCGGATTCCTATCTCTATGGTTAAGGAGATTCATCGTTCCTGGCTCCAGCTCCTTGGACAGGATACACAGAGGCGTTATCTTTGCAGCGGTGCGCCTTGTGTATGGTTACAAGCTAGACTTATTATCGGCGATGACCTGTAGGTTGAATGCAGGTCTTCAAATTTTGTAACCAACATGCTGTCTGATCAGAGGATGATGACTGAAGAATTCCCAAGGATAGAGATGCCCTTCACGTATCTATATGGTTGGCTTCTCCTCCATCATGACGGTCTAATACCTCCAGGGCAGGAGGGAGTGGCAGCCTCTTTTTGGAGAGGTATTCTGGAGAGACATTCTGGAAGGTTCACACTCTCCCAGAATGTAGAAACATTCTGAATAGGGCATCACATTGGTCCATTCAATGTGTCCCTCCACCACTGGGCTACGAGAGCATGCCCTTAAATATGATGGACGGAGATATGGGGAACAGGCTAGATGATGTAGCCTTTCAGTGGTTGCAGAGGATCCGGCCCTCTCATCTAGTATACCGTCATGAAGAGATGACATATCTGGAGCCATATTTACCAAGCCGATTTGTTAGACAATTCGGATATGACCAACTTCACGTCGGGAACGCCACCACTTGCCTTTCTGCTCGTGGGGGCTTATCGACGGAGCTCGAGCCTGGAGATATTTTGCGGCTAGGGATACAAAAGCTGTATTCTCTACCTAATCCTTTATCTAGCTCGGGGACAAAGATGCTTTATACATATGCTCGCTTCTATGTGTCGTCAAGCACCTTCAAGCCGAGTTTCAATCTGAAGACCTTTGTTGCGGAGGATGAGCCAGCTCCATCGAAGAGGTCAAAGAAGAAGACTGTTATTCGACAATTTTCTCCAGAACCCGTAGATGAGACAGCGGAGGTTGAGCCCCGATATGAATTATTCCAGGAGGGAAATTTTCCTGATGAAGTGCTTCCCCCTTTTTGTATCCCTTTCCAAGAGGAAGAGAAGCGATGAATCTGAGACAGTCTCCAAGAAGAGTACTAAGTCTCAGGCATCAAAGAAGAAGAAGAAAGGGGTCTCAGTGACTGCTACTTCATCTTTAGGTGGCATCTCAGTTGACGAAGATGATGCCGCCGATAAAGACGAAGAGACTGATGAAGACGACGCTCCTTTGATAAGGAGGTCTAGAGGCAAGTATGTCAAGAAGTCCGTCAGCAAAATGAAGGGCAATGAACTCCTAGAAACAATTATGAGTGGAGGAGTTTTGCCAGAAATTAATGAAGCGCTTCTACTGAGCAGACAGAATCTGATGAAGTTCACCTTCCGGCAACTTCTACTAGACATACTGAGGTAGAGTCTATTCAAGTTCATAAAATGACTGCTCCTACAACAAGTGGAGTAGTTATTGAACCCTCAGAGACGAGGATGATCCCATTTGAGCATGGGACAGAGGGTGTCATTCAGGACTGGATGACCAAATTGATTATTCTGAAGAAGAACTTGCCCCAGCAGAAGTTACAGAACAGCCAGAAGTTCCTGAAACTCATGTTGAAGAAGACATCTCTTCTGCCAGAGGCGATGAAGACGTACAAACGTCCGAGCTACCAGCTGCTGATGACTTGTTGAAGAATGTTTGTACAGACATCATTCTTCGAACTGATATTCCAGGGAGACTGAACCGGCAGTCAATACTGAACGTGCTGTCATCATTGTTCCTGAGATTCATCCATCTCAAGAAATAGATGAAGATGTGAACATAATGGACTCCAGATCAGAAACTCATCTTGAAGCCGGAGATGACAAAGAGTCTGAAGAAGAAGAAGAAGCTGAAGAAGGAGATGATTGGCAAGCTGGCACTTCTACTCCTTATGATGAGGATAAAGTCAGGGGGAACAGAATGGAACTTAGCCCCGAACCTGCTCAATCTCCAGATAATGCTCAGCACCCAGTAATTCTGGAGCTGGAAGCAGCCATATGAAGCAGGTGTCGGACACTATCATGGACCGGCTACGAGAAGATGCCAGACTCCCTTCACATATCGAATATGAACCTCAACCTGGTAGAATTTTATTTCAAATTCTGTTTCTGCTGCTTATTTTTCTTTATATGCTGATTATTATTTTTTTTCTTTGACTGTAGGAACTGCAGCAATGAGTTCGACTCATGCTCCGCTTATCCAGGCTGATGCTGATGAAGGAGTTCACACTTGCCAACTTCTCCAGTCGCACACACTTCTATTCCCAGGATAGAGAACATTCAGGCTTCTTCTTCAATGATGACGACTCCTGGATTTGAGACTGGGCTAGCAAAACTCTGGGAATGTATTCAGAGATCATTTACTCATATCTAGATACATATTCTAGACGTTTCTTGAAGGATGAAGCTATGCCCTTTTCTGATCTTCGAACTATGGTCAAGTTCCGCTCATGGCGTTGCGACATGCTGGTTGTGAATCTCAGTGCATCTTCTTCGAACATCTCCTGGATGAGTTAGAAATAACTATCCGAAAGTACTGGAGACCAAGAAAGAAGACATTCAATCCTTAACTGCAGCTGAGATCAGTCAACTAGAGCAAGAAGCTCAGTCCCAGCAAGCTGCACTAGAAGCATTTCTCACCTCTTCTTCTGAGAAATTAGTAGAAAAAGGTGAAGAAATATTAGCTACTCGTCAAAGAGTAGAGCTTCTGGAGAAAGATAAGGTATCAAAAGCTGAGGAACTGAAGAAACTGAAAGAGGAGTTGGCTCGACTTCAAGAACGAATTGCTGCCATGGAAACAGAGCAAGCTGAGGTTACTGCTGCCTATATTTCTGAAGCCGAACGCTGTGACACTCTTCAAAAGGAGCGAGAGCAGATGCAGGCGGAAAGATTGAAGAAGTTAACCGCATCCAATCTGCTATCATTATTTTGATGAGCAAAATGTCACAGTTGAAGCAGCTGAAAGAGTTCAAAAAGCTCATGAAGAGAAACTGAATGCTGTTCTTGAACGTATCAGGAGTTAATAACTCCTAATAAATGAATCTTTTGATTTTCACTTGTATTCCATATTTTGATTCTGAATGAAAGCAAATGAGAATTCTTGATCTGATTTTTGGTTTTGTTGTTTTGATAATGATATATTTATAGAAAATATGTTCAGAGGTAAATAATACATGACACATTTCAATAGAATAGAATATACAAACAAACTTTGTAATTCTATCAGATGATATTAAACCAGAAATGATCTTAGTTTAATACTGATTGGAAAAAATAGAATTCAGACATAAAAATATCTTTGAACTCAATTTTTACGATCTTTAGACTCAGAAATCAAAAGACTAGATATATAATATGATACTGACATGGATGATGGACGATGATGAATCATAAATGTATGTGGGATGAACGGAAAAACCGACAAAATGGAAAGAACAGATAAACCGTCAGGCAATGAACGGACGAACCGTCGGATGAATGTAATAATGAACGGATGAACCGTCAGACATTAATAAACGGACGAACCGTCGGATGAATATAATAAATGAACGGATGAACCGTCAGGTATTAATGAACGGGTGAACCGTCGGATGAATATGTCGTTTCATTATTTAAAGAACTTCTGCCTATAAATATAGCAGAAATCTGTCAAGAACGAACACTTCTACTCTTCAACATAAAAATGTCTCTGAAGAAGCATCTAAGAAGGCTGCAATCTCCCCAAAGGTTCAGAAGGGCACCAAAGAACGCCCTGCTGATCTAGTTCCAGAGAAGAAGGCAGAAGCAGGAGAAGGTTCGTCTGCACCCAAGCCATCACGAGACATCCTGGACTTTCTGCTTGATCCAGGAAGGACTGAAGAAGAAGAAGCCATGAGGATGGCTGCCTGCAAGTTTCTCGTGGGCTCCAGCAAAGAAGTTCTCAGCTCTTTTGCTGATCGCGTCTTCGAGAAGGATGGCAGCAGTCCGCGTCCAAATGTAGAGAAGGATGATAGTGATCTTCCTTAAAATCATGTACTATCAAAAAATAAAATTTATTTATAAACATGAACTTGTCTGATGATTTACAAGTATTTATATTTATACATAATACTTTTTAAGGAATTTGCCATTAATAGGCATCATAACTTTTCGACCATCCAGTTCTGAGAGTTGATAAGCTCTATTTGAGAAAACTCTGCTCACAACATAGGGACCTTCCCACTTTGCGTCGAATTTGCCTTTGCTCATATGAGTCATAGTCATAGGACGTCTGACTGTTAGAACAAGTTCTCCTTTTTGATATGCTCGAACTCTGACTTTCTTGTTAAAAGCTCTTGAAATTCTAGCTTGATAGAATTCAATATTCTGTTGAGCAGATAATCATTTTTCATCCAGAGCTTCTAATTCCTGAAGTCGAAGACGATCATTATTTTGTCAGTAAGTTCATTAGCGATGCTATCCTTAAAGAAGGAATTTGAATCTCTAATGGAAGAACAGCTTCGCATCCATACACTAGAGAGAAAGGTGTACATTTCGTAGCATTACGAACTGTAGTACGATAGGCCCACAAACATTCACCAAGCTTCTCACTCCAATTACGTTTGTTAGTAGAGACAAACTTCTTTAGGAGTTTGATGATGGTCTTGTTGAAAGCTTCTGCTAATCCGTTAGCTGCCGGATTGTATGCTGTAGAGGCCACATTGTTGATCCGATGATCGTCACAGAATCGAGTAAATTTCTGGCTGACGAATTGTGGTCCATTATCATGAATAATGCGTCGAGGAACACCAAATCTGTAGATGACATGATGCTTGATAAAGTTGATGACGTTGGAAGTCTTGACTTCAGATAAAGGAATAGCTTCGGCCCATTTGGAGAAATAATCGGTTATTGCGAGAATAAACCGATGACCTTTTGATGACGGCGGATTGATCGGACCAATAATGTCCATGCCCCAAGCTTCGAAGGGCCATGATGCTGCCGTCGGATGTAGAAATTCCGAGGTTGGTAAATAAAATCTGTATGAATTTGACAAGCTTTACACTTCCTTGCATATTCGATGGCATCTGATACCATAGTGGGCCAATAATAACCCATACGTCGAATACAGTCCTGAAGTTTTGGTCCAGACTGATGTGCTCACAAACTCCATCATGTGCTTCGCGAATGATTTGTTGAGCCTCATCACCGGTAACACATCGAAGAAGTAGACCGTCGTAAGCTCGACGATATAAGGTCTTTGTAGTATGATTGTAATAGAATCTGAGTGACCGTCGTCTGATAGATGCTGCCTCACTCGGATTATCTGGAAGAATATCATACAATACGAAATCTAAGAAAGGAAGTCTCCAATCTTTATCCGTATTCTGAGTCTCAGCTGAATTACTGAAGATGAATTCCATGCTAGAATCAGATGAAGAAGATAATGATTTACGACTTAATCCAAATCCTCTTGTTGTATTGACATCATGTGATGTTGCTTCTTCAATGTCAACTGGAAGTCCTAGAGTCAGATTTCGAGATAAATAATTCTCGATTGCAAACAACAATCATTTGCTGACGTCTGATTGGAATAGCTAACACCGCCGCAAGATTAGCAAGAGCATCAGCTTCTGTGTTACATGCTCGCCTAACATGTTCAATGAAGAACCCTTCAAATGAAGAAGCCATAGATATAGCCGATCTATGATAAGGAACCAGATCTTGATGGCGAACTTCATAAGTACCCCTTATCTGATTGACAATGAGTTTAGAATCTCCATACGCTTCCAAATATTGAATATTCAGATGTTTAGCGAGTTGAAGACCAATAAGCAGTGCATTGTACTCAGCTACGTTGTTTGAACATGGTTGATCGAGAGAATAAGCTCTTTGGATAGCAAGGCCTTCTGGCGACACAAGAACGATTCCAACTCCAGCGACAATGTCACCATTAGGACCTATTCTTGAAGCTCCATCAAAAATAGACGCCAGGTAGGATCTTCTTCAGCAATTTGGTTTGAATCTAGCACTTCATCTGGGATTTCATCATAGAGTTTTGAATTTTCGGAATTGAATGAGCAGCCAGAAAATCAGCTAAAGCTTGTCCTTTGACTGACTTCTGAGGAATATAGTGCATATCATATTGAGCAAGTAGGATTCCCCAGTTAGCCAATCGAGAATTCAAAACTGGATTTCTTCATCATGACCCGTATAGGATTGATCCTGGAAATGACATGAATAGTCTGGCCAATGATAATATCGTGTCTTTTGGACAGCGAACATCAAGGCTAGACATTCTTTTTCGACCGGTGAATATCGAGGTTCAGCTCCGTCATAGTACGACTGAGATAGTAAATGGCTTGTTCATGACCATTTTTATTCTTTTGAGCAAGCAATGCACCCAATGAATGACTCATTGCTCGGGTATATAGGAGGAACGGTATTCCTGAGAGGGAGGTACCAATACTGGAGGGCTCATCAGATATTGTTTTATATCATCGAATGCTTTCTGACATTCATCATTCCAGACGAAGAAACACCTTTCTTCATGAGTTTATTGAATGGTCTGCAGCGTCCTGAAAGATTAGAGATGAATCTCCTGATATAAGCGATCCTTCCTTGAAATCCTCGTAGCTCTTTTAAGGTGCGTGGAGGACGCATCTCTTGGATGGCTTTGATCTTCTCGGGATCTACGTGTATACCTTTAGAGGTAATGACGAAGCCGAGAAATTTGCCACTAGAGACGCCTAAGAAGGACTTAGTAGGGTTCATCTTTAATTGATGCTTACGCATTAGATCAAATATAGTCTTCAAATCTTGGATGTGATCCTCCTTTTGTCGACTTTTGACTGCAATATCATCAACATAGCATTCGACTATTTTCCGCAAATGTTCACGGAATATAGTGCTCATAGCTCGTTGATAAGTTGCTCCTGCATTCTTGAGACCGAATGGCATAACTGTATAATAGTATGTACCAATCGACGTTCTGAAAGAAGTGTGCTTCTCGATCTGAAACATTTTAATCTGATTGTACCCAGAATACCCGTCCATGAATGACATCCGTTCAAATCCACAGGTATTATCGATCATGACATCAGTGATTGGTAGAGGGAATTCGTCTTTGGGACATGCCGCATTGAGATCGCGAAGTCTATGCATACTCTGATCTTGCCAGTCTTTTTAAGGACAGGAACTATATTAGCCACCCAATCGGGATGTTGTTCCTCTCGAATAAACCCAGAGGCCATGAGTTTATTGGCTTCAGCTTCAATTGCATCCATAATGTCTGGACGAAATCGTCGCTGTTGTTGTTGACCGGTTTAGCATTCGGCAAAATATTGAGTTTATGAGTTGCGATTTGTGGATCAAGTCCTGGCATATCTTCATAACTCCAAGCGAAGACATCGATATATTCACGAATAAGTTTGATCATGTCTTGCTTATCAGTTTCTAAAGACTTTCGCTAATGAATATTGGCTTAGGGGATCCCTCTTCACCAACATCTATTTGAACAAGTTTATCTTCAGTCGGAGGTTCTTTTTGCTCGAATCAAACTCCCATTGATTATCTAACCTTTGGGCCCATTGTTCTGATTCAAGTGAGATTTCAAACTCATCTTGTCTTCATCACTTTCTTCAGAACGGTCAATGGAGACCATGTTGGAAGACAGAATGTTGCAGTAGAAATCACCGATACTCGTATCAGAATCCCAAGAGGTGGTACTAGAAGAATCAGATCTTATCTTCGTCAGATTCAGGATCTTCATGAACAATATTGATAAAAGGAATAGGAGCAGTATAGCCCAATCCGCATTTTGTTCTCCCATATTTCAGAGGAGGAATTCGGACAGGCATTTTTCTTCCTTTTCCACTATTGAGGCCAGTTCTGAAGTTATAGCCCATATTTTTAATGATGTCTTTAGATTGCTGACTATAACGATGTAGTTGTAATCTTCCAGTATCATCGTTTTTGTCATCATCTTCAGGGTTAGAAGGATTTTGGGGCCCTTTGTAGAAGAATATTGGAATGTCTCCTGGCTTTCTGCTGGGAACTAGAAAGTATGAAGATTGTACTGATTCTAAGGATACATCTGTATGAAAAGTCTGTATAACTCCTATTGTTATTGTTCTCAAGTCATCTAACAAATGTAAATAACTATGAACATGATTACACACATCAACATACTGCAAAGATGGAGACTTTTCATTAAATTTAAAAGCAGCAATATTTACATTGGAAGAAGGCTGAGCCTTAGAAATCTTAGCCAAATCAATGACTAAAGGGGGAGAAGAAGAACGAGAAGAAGCTTTGTTTCGATTAAGATCGATAACAAATGGCTCAGAAGAGGTGAGCTCCCTTGAAGCCTGAGATGGAAGAGTAGTCCGCCCTCCAACTGGGATTACCAGAGTATCCTGTTTCATATGTGAAGATACAGAACTGTAGTACGCCCACTGACAGGAATGATCAGTGTATCTTGAGTAGACGACTGAGGTAATGGAGAAATCGTCCACTCACTGGAATGATGAAAGAACCTTCTCCGGAGGGTTTGGGAGATTGTTGCTGAGTAGTTCGACCTTTAACAGGGATTATTAAAGTCTCACTTTATGAATCCTCTTTCTCCATAGCTTGTATCACCCTTGTATACTTTTTTGTACATCCGGAATCATTGAAATAGGCTTCAACCCCATGGAAGGGATTTATATCAGCGACTTCCTTTTGTACTCTTCCATTGCTGTCAATGTATTTAAAACACTGATGAAGAGTAGAAGGCACCACATTATTTTCATGAAGAAAGGGCCTCCCCAGAAGAAGATTGTAAGATCCCACGATCTCGATCACATAGAAAGTGACTTTGGATCTGAAATCACCTATCTGAAGTTTCAGATGAATCTTTCCCAAGGGCTCGCTTCTGCTTTGATTGAATCCCAGGATAGTAGTAACTGTCTTAGAAAGCTTGTGAAGAGGGATTTTTAGTTCATCCAACAGACTCTTTGGCATTATGCTTATAGCAGACCCTGGATCAATGAGGATACGATCTATCTTCATCGTATCGATATAACCGGTATAGTAGAGAGGCCGATCATGTCGATTATCCTCCAGTAGCATGTCATCTTGTGTAAAGGTGATATTTGGGATAATCTCCAATATACTGTTGCAATGTAAGCAAGTGGCAGGTTCTTCACCTGGCTTCTTTAACTGTGCAAGACAAGAGTCAGCTTGAAGAAGTGCTTCACTTAACGTCTCCCGAGTCTCTTTGGAGAGACATAGAAGTTCAAAGAGTGACATTCTAGCTGGAGTGTTGGCAAGTTGAGCTAGAATGTCGAAGTTATAAGGTTTCTGAAGTCCAAGAGGAGGGGACTTCTTGATTGGTTTATCAAACCGAGCCTGTTGTTTGCCTTTCTCAAGAGCTGTGGGCTTGGAAGGAGCAGGTTCAACCGGTGCAGTTGAAGGAGCAGGTGCGGTGGATGATTCTTCTTCAAGAGGAACATTAGGAGCGTCTTTATCAGCCGGAGGGATGTCAGGAGTATCCTCAGGGTTCTTGGAATAATCCTTTAGATAAGATTTCCCTGTTCTAGTAGCACCAGCAAGTGCTTCTTCCTTATCTTTTGGCTCTGTGTCGGAATAGATCCGAGAGAAGTCATATGACATGACTTAATCTTTCCAGCTTTCTTGGACTTTCGGGAAGTAGTCTTTTGAAGAGGAGGAGTTTCAAAATCTGCCACCAGATCAGGATAAATCCATATAATTTCTTCTGTTTCATAGTGATTGGTACTAATCTTCAGACTGTGGAGGAGGAATATTCACTATGTAAGAGTTGCTTTAGGAATAGGAACAATCCCACTTTCAAGGAGTTGAGGAAGAAATCTCCGAATTGTATAGAGACGACGTTGGAGGTGACGGTCTTCTCTTTCGAGTAAGAGAGTAGCTCCAGATTTAATCATTTCTTGGATCTTTCCTTTCAGTACATAACATGTACGAATTGTATGACCCAACATTTGTGGTATGGACAGTATTTAGGATGATCTGTCTTACCAGCTTCATCAGGTTTTTGATTTCTGGTAATTGTATTTTATTACCTTTCAGCAGACATTCAAAGATACCAAGGACATCGTCGTCATCAAAAGAGTATTCTTCTTTGGGGCGAGGTGCTCTTGGTTGTTGAGTTGTAGAGAGGAGGAGTTTGAACATTTGATACATCTTTACTCTGAAGATTAACTTCAAGGGTTTCTTTTCCCTTACGAGCAATTTTTAGCATTATTGTTAGTACCTTGACCTGTTTCTTTGGGAGTCATCTGCACTCCTAAACCTTTGAAGGTTTCAGCACTAATTTCTGCGGCCTTAGCACTAACTATGAAGGAAGGCCAGTCTTGAAATTGAGTAGATCATGTCCACATTCTGATGATTGGCAACAAATTTGATTTGCATGTGTCGATGGTGACACATCAGGAGTTCCAAGAGGCATCTTCAGAGCTTCTCTTCGAAACCGTTCAATGAAATCCTCTGTAGTTTTATTATTTTTCTGCTTGATTCTAATAAGAGCAGACATAGTCATGTCATTGAGCCCTTCATAGAATCGTTCAAGAAACATCTGTTTAAAATTGGCAAATGAAGTAATACACCCATCTGGGAGACTTCTATACCATTCATAAGTCGTTTCCTTGAGACATCCAACAAACACCCGAGTAAGGAGGCGTCACTTGGTTGCAGCTGATCAGTCATACTTCAAAGTGATTAATAAACTGACTTGGAGAAGTGGTTCCATCATAGAATGAGATAGTAGGAGGCTTGTATTTAGGAGGATACGATACTTGCTTCCATTATCGGATAAGGTTGCTTGATGCCTAACCTTTGTAAACCATCCTTCTGTTTGAATGCCTCAAATTGAGTTTTGAGATTCCTCAATTCTTCACTAACAACTGGATGATTGTGGAGTTGTAGCTTGTAGAGAATAGTTGGGAGGAGGAACAGCATTATAAGCACTACCCCCAGCTCCAGAGAGACTAGGATTTGGTTGAGCTGGTCCAGGAGTATTGGATTGTACTGCTGGAGGAACTTGTACTGGACTTACACCAGTGTCAATTGGTATGGCATCTGGTATAGTCTGTCGATTTTGCATCTGGGTTACCATGAGTTCATACATCGACTTCATAGTATCAGCCATGGATTTCATTTGCTGTTCCAAAGAAGCAATTCTTTGTTCTTGAGGAGTCAAGAAGAAGAAGGTTCATCAGTATTCCCATCAACCATATAAGTCGTGACTGTACGAGGGATTATTGATGAACTGGTGGATGTTGTTTCTTCTGAATCATTGCTTTGTGCATCAAAGTCAATTATAGGAGAACTACCCCCAGTAGGAAGAGGTGGGAAGTTGGATTCTCCAAGGAATTCAGAATCATCTTCAGAAATCAAAGTCCTTTGACTAGAAGCCAGGACTCTTGCTCTGGTGCCTCTATATACTCCATCTGGACTATCAGCTCTACCCCAGTATCCCGAGAGGTCATGTTGACAGAAGTAAACAGAAGTTCATCTCATCAGGCATGGGCTCACACTGAATCCGATTGAAGACAGATTGTCGTTTAGTTTGACATCTGCATTGTATTGTGACTCTCGGCTGGAAGTCACATTCATGATCAACATGGTCATGAGCCATTGATTGACATCTGCATTGAATTATGACTCTTGGCTGGAAGTCACATTCAGCATGATCCATTGTCATAGAATTATTCCTTCTCTTCTGTTGAAGGTGTTCTCGTAAATCTGTCTGTGAAGATTGAGGTACATCAGAGAACATTCTTTGTGTATTTTTAGGAATATATTTCCGGTTCTTGGGTCTTGATGGCTCTTGATTATATAGAGAGTGATTAATATGAGCCACATAATTTCTAGCATACTCTGCATCTGGATCCTTTAATTTTGTTCCCGATTGGTATGGTTTTTTGACACCAGAAGTGCTTCCCAAACGGATTTGATTGAGTTTTGTTCTTAGATCAGTTGGAGGTAATACATTGGTTTTTGAAACTTGGAGTTTTCCTTCCATTGATCTGGATATTTGCAGAGAAGGAAGAGTTGAACCACCCCCTTGATTAGGAGTTGGTAATAGACCCTCTTTTATAGACAAATTCTGTGCCCAATTCGAAGAAGTCGTAGAAAAGACATTAAAGAATGTTTCTTCTTAGACTTATTCAAGTTTTGAGACATAGAATGTCCAGAAGGAAGAGTAGTCAAAAGACCATCTTCTTTTCTTTGACTAACAAAATTGTCAGTCAAAGCTGTTCCTGAAGTAAAAACCACAGGAGCAGAAGAAACAACTAAAGAGTTATTTCTTTCGAAGGACTTTATGTGGAGGAGTTCTAGCAAGACCACCCCCAGTTCTAGTAGAACTTGGCACAGAAGAAGAGATAGCTAAAGAGCTATTCTTCTTAGATGATGTATATGGAATACACGCTGAAACAGGCTTGGTTAAAGAACCAGTACTGTTAGCGTGACTTTTGATTTTAGAAATACACGCTGGAACAGATTTGGCTAAGGAGCCAGTGCTGTCAGCGTGACTTTTGGGATTAAGATTACACGCTGGAACAGGCTTGGCTAAGGAGCCAGTACTGCCAGCGTGACTTTTGACTGTGAGATTGCACGCTGAAACAGACTTGGCTAAGGAGCCAGTGCTGTCAGCGTGACTTTTGGGATTAAGATTACACGCTGGAACAGGCTTGGCTAAGGAGCCAGTACTGCCAGCGTGACTTTTGACTGTGAGATTGCATGCTGAAACAGACTTGGCTAAGGAGCCAGTGCTGTCAGCGTGACTTTTGACTGCTATATTCTTCGAGCACACAAGAGTGTGCGTGCTTGTAGTAGAGTCTTTGCCAGTGTCAGGAGTAGACACTGTGGCAGAAACTTCACCCTTGGTTGCCAACAGACTCTTAGGAACATAGACAGATCTCTTCGACTTGGCAGTGGTGATAGAGGCTGAAGTGGGCTTGCCACTCTTAGCCCGCTGCATTTCTTCGTACGAGTTGATCAAATTGGATCGATATCACCTTCTTCGTTGAGCGACTGACGAAGTGTCGCATTGAGTTGTTGCCATCTCAGAAAGGAGATGGTTTTCCCCAGCAGAGTCGCCAATTTTTTCCATAAATAAATTCACTTTATTTATTGTGTTTCTGGAAAAATTACAACTGTAGGAATCCGATCTAGAAGACGATCGCTTTATCCCTTGGACTATGCGAAGAAGAAAAGCTCTCAAAATTTTGACAGTAAGTTAGATAACTATGTATCTGTACAATGAATGAGAAAAAGAAATCTATTTATAGAGTCAAAAATAACTGAAAGGATAACTGTCTTCACAACCTATGCCTAGTTGAAAATCACGCAGGATCTAACATACGCAAGGTTGTGAGCAGTTACTGGACGTGGCCTGTAACTGTTGGACACATGGCAATCATGCATGAGTCGTGTACAAGTTACAGGACACGCGGGTGAGAGATCAATGGCATGGCTGCCACGTACTCCAATTTGATGAAATACGCAGGTTTGTTGAAGACGAAATCCACGCAGACTTGGGTCAGAAAGCTTCAAAATTCACGCAAACTTGGGGCAAGAAGCTTCAGAATCCACGCAGACTTGGGGCAAAAAACTTCAAGATCCACGCAGACTTAAGGAAGGAACATATAAGTTCAAAATACACGCAGACTTGAGCCAGAAGGCTCAAAATATATGCAAGATTGAGGCAGGACTGCCAGCTGTCTTGATTCGACGTGCCTCGACTGACACAAAATCTCTGACAGTGATTGCCTTTGTCAGTCGCATTAAATGACAAGAAGCTCTTTTGGTACGCCAACTTGACGAAGACTGAGTCTTGCTGAAGAAGATTTCAAAAGTCATGCTATAGTCGGCTGTGATCTCTCGAGTTCCGTGCATACGTGGCATACGAGGAGACATTCTTCGACTGTCGTGCTGTCAGTCATAATGACACTCTGACAAATGATGAGCTGTCTCCCAGCATGATTTTTAAATATTGTCCTGATCAACTCAGCGTGACTTTAAGACTCTGTTTTGATCAACTCAGCGTGACTTTGAGACTTTGTTCTGATCAACTCAACGTGACTTTATTTTAAGCCTACAATCCGTTCATTAAATCCATCCGACGGTTCACCCGTTCATCACATTCATTTGACGGTTCATCTGTTCATTTAATTCATTTGACGGTCCATCCGTTCATCCCGACGATTCATTTTGTTCATTCGTTCATCACAACTTGTCATCTTTGATTAAGTTGTCTATTGAAATAATGATATTCGATAAATTATATTTGCCACGTCCATATTACCTCTGAGCAGATATAATAGAATATGATTATTTTTAAAAATTAATAAATATATCATGTCCTGCACCTCTGAATATATTTCTATCGCTATTATTTATATCTGAATAAGATATGCAATAAATAATAGAGCCACAAAAAATGTCTTTTTATTGATCAAAGATGAAAGACATTAAAGATACATATTACAAAACAAGAAGATATAGAAAATCTTTCTATTCAGTCGGTGGTTTCATCAAGTTAACCATCTGCTGCTTTAAAGATTTCAGTCGCTCCTCACGGGAGTCTATCACACGCCTCTTAGCTTCCTCCATTCCGGACTTTTCATTAAAAGTCGGTAAGGTTACTAAGCGGCGAGAGATTTCTGCCTGATGAGTGGTGACATATTCATTTCGTTCTTGAGTCAGAAGGTCCAGTCGCTGAGTGGCAGCTTGATGCTGTGTGACTTCATCTTCTAGAGTACGCTGAACCAGTTTCAACTCTTCCTGGAGACGAGCAATCTCCTCTTGAAGACGAACAGATTTCGCTTTCAACTCAGCAACTTTCTCCTCCTTCTCTCCAGCAACAGAGGTGGCTATCTCCATCTGAGAATCATATTCTGAAGCCTTGGCAGTATAAGTATCTATGAAAGTCTAGAATTTAGCATTCTCAATGGCAACTTCTTGAGACATCCTGTCAAATTCAGCTTGTACTAAAGATTTACTTCCCTTCGATTAAGAAAAATAGCTTGAGCTTCATCTCCTTGGCCTCGGATAGCATTGATCAAATGAGAAGTTGGGCTTCTAACAGCAGTAAAATCAACAACTTCTTTCTCTAATACCCTATCTACTAGGGGTCCAATGCATTGAAGAAAAGACTGCTGAAAGAACTAATAATAAATTGATTAGTTGCCAAAGCACCAGGGTAGCAGCTACTCCCGTAGATGAAAGCAGCAGCAATGGACGTTCATGCACTTGAATAGAAGGTTCTTTAAACAAGGGAGCTAAAGTAGAACTGGTTGCTCCTCCCGGTTGTTCTTCTGCAAGGACAAATGAACTTATCATTGATTGTTGTTGTCATTAACAATTAATTAAAAAGGATCAAAAGATCAAAGGCAATCTTACCATGACTTGTCCCAGCCACAAGCCTTTCATCTGTGGGTGCAGATTCCAGTCTAGCAGAGGTAGCCTCAGACATTACTGCCTGGCTACTTCCGGCTTCAGAACCACCCGACAAATGTCGACTGCCACTGGCTATTACTGTTATCGGTACTATATCAGTGCAAGGAGGAACTGGAGATGATTTGATTTCTACATGGATCAAAAATAGAGATGTCAGTTGTTAATCTATGAAAAGAAGATTAATAATTTCATTTAATACCTTTGGGATCAGCGGTAGTAGCTTCCTCCGGCTCTACTTCCTCACCATATTCTTTTCAGGAGACATATCCACCTCAACATCCTTTTCAGGAACTAGTGTGTCTTCAACAACTTCAGGAGATTTATGGACATCAATGTCCTCTTCTTGATTCAAAGTATCATCAATAACCTCTAGTGATGTATCTTAGTGCTCATGCTATCCTCGGGTACTTCTTGCTGGCAGTAGCAGCGGTATGATCAGCATCTTCTTGTAGAACGAAGTCGCAATCGTTTAATGCTTAATCATTAAACGATCCTCCTCCTCGTGGATTGTTTCTGGTGTAACAGGAAGTTGAGTAGTTTCTACCGCTGGTGAAGGAGATCGCAAAGCTTCCTGCTCCTCCTCTACAATATCCTCCCTAGGCTCTGTAGCCTCCTCTCTCTGATCAGTCTCGTCCCTCCATTCTGGACTAGGAGTCTCTGCCTATGCTCAGAGACAGGAGTAGGAGATGACATAGTAATTCAGCAGCAGCGTGGCCACCACCGAGGACAGGATCACCTTCTTTCTTTTCCTAAAAGCCAGTTTCTTTCGATGAAGAGGTCTGTCGGGACTCTCCACATCTACTACATCAACCCGCTGTGGAAGAGAAGTCGGTGTGGTCGCTTCTTCTCGGGTCGACTCGGCCAGTTGTCGAGACTGCGACCTAGTAGTGACTTTCTCTGATGGGTCCAAGAGGAGTTTCTCTTGGCAACCGGAGAGGAAGGCTCATTGATCCTTCTCTTCCTCTCCCTGGCCGGAGACTTAACAACTTTCAAAGAAATTCTCAGTGGTTCATTAACCTCCTCAGGGAAGTTAACTTCCCTTGAGGCTTCCAAGGGATCATCCACTGGTTCATGTTGCTCATCATTTGCTGGAGCTAGTGTAGCAGTTGCTCCTTTCTTCAAACACGTTGCCGTCGTGAAGCTGTCCACCAGATTGAAATTCTCGGCAAAAGTATTTGCAGCTGTATAAAACAGTGAATATGTATATAACATTCTAGGGCCATGATCATTCTTGTTTGGCATCGAGAACACTGTCCTTATGTCTCGAGCGTTGTAGTAGGCCCATGCTCTGGCACCATCAATCAGATACCCCTTTCCTTGTAGGCAAGTTATAGCATTGTCTACATGGAACTGGTCGTAACCAAATTGACGAGCGAAGCGACTTGGCAGATATGGTTCCAGATAGCACTCCTCTTCAAATCTGTACACCAAATGCGATGGTCCGATCGCCCTTAGCCAGTCAAATGCTACCGGCCCAGCGGTTGCCTCCTAAGGTCAACTAAATTTGCTGACATGTGTTCATAACCGGTTGGAGGGGCAAAGCAGTAAAAATTCCATCATTTCCCAAGGTTCAGGACAGTCTGCAGTCCTTCAGACTAATGTACACCCACTTGCTCCGGGAGAATCTCCGCAGAAAGCTACCGTCGACTGCTCCCATGTCGGGGTTCATCAAAGACGGATGGTGCAGAAGCAACCATCCGAATAAATAGGTGTAAGGTAACTCCAGTCGAGGGAAGTTCCCCGTCTCACCCTTCCATTTGACCAAAGAGTCAACATACAGACGAAGACCTGCATTCACTCTGCAAGTCATCGCTGATAGCAAGTCCATCCGGTAGCCGAAGACTAACCGGACGACAGCAAAGAGTACACGCGGTGGAAGCGGTCCACGGCGCTTGCTCCGGGCACGACGAATCGACGGAGCCAGTATGTCAGGAAACCCGCCAGCTGGGCTTCTCTTGATGGACCTGTAGCCCATTCTTATAAAGCTTTCAACAAAATCTCCGGTCTTGAGCGGAGGGTATTGGTGTTCATCATTAACTCTGATATCCTTTCTTATTCTCTTCCATCAGTTATATTACTTCACTGTGGCTGAGGGATTGGAAGAAAGTCGGGTTGCATGTGTCATGATCCTTAGTCTTTTTCTCAATGATATGATTAAGAAAAAGATACGGCAACCACTTCGATGAATAACAGGTGCCGGAAGAGCCGCTCTTATAGTACAGGGAGCATATGTTGTAATGGCACAATAGTTCGTCGAAGACAGCCACCATTTTTGCATTTTCTCGACGTAGTCTATCTAACTCGTCGTTTATGGGAACATACTCCTCATAAGGGAAGTCTTCCGTTGGTAGGCATGAGATGTACTTCATCTCATGGAGGGCTAATCCAATCTTCCGCAGGGCATCATGAATGTCCATGTCCTATAATTATACCTCTCTGCCAAGGCCAAAAATAGATGAGGGTTTGGGTGGAATCCATACACGGTAGCATATACCGCATGATAAAGCTCGATCTCTTTAAGTTTGTCTTCAAACTGAGCCAATATCCAGTTGGCTATGCAGTTCCACCTCCTGTTCTCCGGGTTCACTAGACCGGTCAGCCGGATGTCCTGATCTGGGTATCTGCCCTCAGCCTTTGCATACTCATTAGCAAAGATTGGTGTCCTCACCGGTAGCAGCTAAGAAGAGTTCTTTGGAGGGATACAGCCTGGCTTCAACCCTCTAAGCAAAGTGCAATGACGCTCAGATGAACTATAGAACATATCTCTATTGTTTAGGCCTTTCTTGACACAAATCTTTCCTGTCCTTGCATGCTGGAGGGGAGTAATATCCCAGTCCATCCTCCTGGGATGGCTTACATGGGCATAGCGGGCCAGAGGGAGGCATCTAGCAATGTCATGTAACAGGATCAGTTTCTCCTTTCTTTGAAAGAGTCTCTGCTCAACACGGGGTCTTGGCTGAGAACTCTTGTCAATGGCTTCGCCGAATAAGAACATGGGTTTCTTGTGGGTAATGGCGTCAGCAGACTGCAGGGGTTGCCCATTCATCAGAATTAACAAAGTCTCATTGTCCTGAGCCACCAAGATGGCTTGGCAGGAGGATAGCAGAGCATATTGTGGAAAGAGCACATGGGACAAATCTTCTTTAAATTCCAGCTCAGAAAGGGACCCTGTAAATATTTATACTCCGGGTCCTCTCTGATGTTAACTGCATCAAACAAAAAAAACAGAATTCAGTACAAAGTAAAATCAAATATTCTGTCTGTAAATTGTGCAAGCATCATATTGCGCAAGCATCAGATTGTGCAAGCATCAGATTGCGCAACAATAGCTTCTATGCGCAAACTGTCCAGTGGCGCCAACTCATCCACTTGCGCAAGCTATCAGATTGTGCTGAATAACTTGCAAAGCATCAGTTTGCGCTGGACAGCCTTGCGCAAATCAGCAGATTGTGCTGACTTTTGTCAGCGCGTTCTGACCGATTGTGCAAGAAAATAGTCTTCATAAAAATAAAGATTATTGGATTTTCTGCAACCAAAACCCTAAAAGGGGGCCCAATGTAACCAAATCTCTAAAAAGAGATCGGTTTAAAGGTGCAGCAATAACGAAGAACCCTAAAAAGGGTTTTCGATCGGATGTCTACCTTGCAGTGCTGGATGTGCAACTTCATGTCGAGAAGGGTGCGACAACCCGAGCCGAAGACTCGCGGAGGCCTTGCCTTTCTCGGCGGCGGAGCACTTTGGAGCCATTAAGGTTGATGAAGAAAAAGAAGGAGAGTCGGAAGAGCTCGGGAAATTCTTTCTTTCAGTTGATTAGAAGCAAGTAAAGAATGATAGAGAAGAGAAAGAGAACTATTTATAGTTTTCGAGAATGAACAGACTCCTCAGATTGCGCCGGATAAACAGGAGCTAATTCCTCGATTGCGCAGACAGGTCATCATATGCGCAACTTGATTTTCAAAATCAAAATTCAAAGTATTTTGAAGCTTTGACTATTTTCAAACTTCGAAAACTTTGAAGGGGGTCTTGTAGGTCCTAAAAATTCAAGTTGTACCCATCAACAAAGTCATCAAAATCAAATTATACATCCTTCAAGTGAACTATGCAGAAGACAGATTGCGAACAATTCGATTGCGCAGGCTGAACTGCGCACTCATCCAAGTGCGCATGCTGACGTGGCCTCGTCATCATTACCTGACAGAGAATCAGATCTTCTGACAGCTGACAGCACGGAGAACGAAAGAAACTGTTCGTTTATCGTACAGCACAGCGCTCGAGGACAGCTGTACATACAGTGCAATCTGCCTGCAGCGCAGTCCATCCCAGCACGGTCCATCCCAGCACAATCCGAAGCCAGCACAATTCAGTTGGCACACTCCATCAATACAACTGACAAAAGTACACGTGGCCTTCATGCCATCAATGACTCATTACGTGGTAACCATCTGTACACGATCATACGCATTTCAATCAAATAATACCATGTGTCCAATACAGTTGGCCCACGATCAAGTAACTGTCAGCGCAGTCTGATGTCTGCGCGGTCCAATGCAGCACAATCCAGCTTGCGTAGTCCAGAATAACTAAAAGTTAGTTATTTCCAGAACTCTATAAATAGAGTTTCAAGTCCTTCCTAGAGGGGATCATACACGCATACAGAGATCAGAGATCATCACCAGAGATCAGGAGTTCTTGCCAAAGTGCTACTGCAATCTTCAGAGGTACCGTCTTCAAAGTTCCATCGTCCAAGGGATAAAGCGATCGTCTTCAGATCGGATTCCTATAGTTGTACTTTCCCAGAATTCTTGTAATCTTCTTTACAAAGTTTGTTGAAATAAAGATCCACTTTTGTTTTTGCAAACAAGGACATCGTCGAAGTACACGTTGAAACACCCACGTATGTCGAGCACGCGAAGACCCTTGCAGTTGCATATGATAGATCATAGCGTATCTCCATTGAACATGCTGAATCCTACCTGTAGGTGCTCAAGACGCGGTATCGAATCAGCCACGGCCTTTCCCTCCGTCTCGTTCTGGTGTTCAGTACGAATCTATTTCTGAGCATAAAATATGGGGGGGCATGTTCCTCCTCAGCTTGACCAAACGGTAGCAATACTTTCGGCGGAAAATATTCCAGTCGACGTGATATAGAGGCAGTAGCTAATGTCGAGTTCTTCTAGCACCGGAGGAAACTCCAAGTGTCTCACGAAAGTTTCATCACTCACGTCACACTTCGGAATGCGCAGCACCCTTAGAAATTTCCTACTGTATTATAAAACAATATAAATTAACAAAAGTATACGTAAAATTTTGTAATATAAAAAATAAAGTATTAGAATAAGACCAAATAAAATTTTGCAGAGGCCTTAAACATGCAAAATGGAAGGCTGCTACGTCGAGCTTGTACGCGGAGAAGGACCGTAGATATCCTCCACTGCGAGCCACGAGCTTCTTTACGGTCAAACTAATCTCAGCGGTTTGCTGGGTCCTCCGGCACCACTGTACCAAGTTGACGTTAGACCAATAGTCTAAGGGACCGTTGAGCACCTTCCACCACGAATGGCAAACTGGGCCACGTTACACATTACCTCGTCCGTCGGCATCCCCGACAGTACCAGTATCATCGAGAGAATCTCGGTAGGGATGACGGCCCATCCGCTGCAGTTGATCTTGCTCTTGCTCCTCTCCATTGCGACTGTTCTTCTTCTTCTCTTTTGTTTCTCTCTAGTCGAATGGGTTCTTTTCTTTGGAAAATGCTATTTAACCCCTCGTTTCGGGGGTGTAACCGTCGTGGAGGGGTGTGACCGAACAAGGCACGAATCTATTAGAAAATAACGGTAATGCTACTGTATTAATATTAGCAATTAGTCGTTTGGGCTCCCAACATATTTGGGTGATGCCGTCTCCATTATGTGGCATCTGACATGGCAGATGACATAACAGCTAACATGGCAAATTTTAACCCCAAAAATTAATTACCCAAAATTTTTTAATGTTAATGTCAATATTAAAATTAATATTAATGTTAATGCTAATGCTAATGTTAATGTTAATATTAATATTAATGTTAATATTAATGTTAATATTAATATTAATTAATGTTAATTTAATATTAAATTATTTATTTACTATTAATGTTAATTTTAATATTAAATTTATTGTTAAATTTTGCCATGTCAGCTGTCATGTTAGCAACCATGTCATATGCCACATAATAGAAGATGGTATCACCCAAATTTTTTGGGAGCCAAATAGCATTTTCGTAATATTAGTTTCAATTATATTGTAAATTTTAAATTAATAGAAAACCAATGTAGATTTAATATTAATGCTACTGTTAAATTTTTTCGGATCATACCTCGATACTTACGAATGTCGACCGAGATACCGTCTTCATCATTATCAAGTTTTGTCGTTGTTGCCATAGGAGTCCTCATTGACTTGGATGAGTCAACTGTTGGAAATCCCTTTGTCACGTCCCGATCTGGGAAATCGCTCGCCCTCGCTAGATTTCACCCGAATCATCGTCCTCGCTGGGGCGTGATGTCCGCACGAGCCTGGAGTTGTGCTCGTGTAAGTCAAGATAACAGATTCACAATAGTGTTTATAGCTCAAATTGATAACATAAGCAGCGGAAGAAAATGTAGTATATAACAAGAATCCCTTTTATTGATAAAGAACTGAAGGTTACAATGGCTCTGAATAGCCCAACTTAACATGCCAATTGGCTACAAAGCTCATGATCTCTCTAGCTCACAAAGGATTACATTGTTCCATACATTATGCCTCTTTATAGCCAACAAGTAGTCTTCGACTGAACATCTCCATGTCGCAAGTCCGAACGCCAATGCGGTAGCTCCTCTTGAACGCTAAAGACTCCATGCCTCAGCACGTCCAAGCGAGCCCCGCCTCGAGTTGAACATATCCGAAACTTTTCCACTACCGTGTCCCTGCGGTAGATACAGCTAGACATAATCTTAACATAAACATAGTGATCGTGCTCATTTATGTCCCATTTCACCTAGTGTCACGCCCCGCTCCCGTAGGAGCGATCGTCCTTGCTAAGGCGTAATGTGCACGAGCCTAGATTGCGCTCGTGCAAGGCAATTTCATAACGGTCGATTTCATCGACGGCGACGGGGTCGTCGCAGAAGTCCCAAGCAGAAATATTGAATATGCAGCAAAAATTTAAAGGCAAAACACAAGTTATTCAAAATGTACTCTTTTATTGATATTGAACAATGAGATTACAATAGGCACAAGGCCTTGATTACAAGTCTCTCGTGCTCACTTTTCTCTCATTTTACAAGTCACTCTGCTCTCTCATCTCTCGATTACAATGCTTGAGCCAGCAGAAGCTTCGGAAGGCGATGTCCATACATTATGTCCCGTATAAGTCTTGACTTCACGCGGCCGCACGCTTCGAGTCGCCAAGGAACCGTGCCTCGACGCATCCAAGCGAGTTCCGCGCCACGAGCTTCTACCTGTGCCTGCACATGAAGACTGTATGGGTGTCAGTACTCAACTGTACTGGTGGAGTGAGCTCCTCGCCCACCCATACATAACCGACACGTTCATTTACTTTGTGCAGTTTAAATCTCTTTCGATTGTCTTGCTAGTATTGTCTTAGGATCAGTTTTAAGACTACAACATCTGACCAACTCGATGTGCAACGACATGGTTGTATATAATACCAACGTATATTTCGACTCGAGGTCAGTGCCTCATCGCTTACGTACTCGATCGAACTTTAACTCAGGGACGGCAGGGTTTGTGCCATACTCTATTCGCGACTTAACATATTCGAGACAGTGCTTCGCCGAGGAGCAACTTATGCGAACTCGGACTGTGCCAAGACTTTCACTTAAACTCAAGTGTCGCTAGACCAATTCTCGTGTGCGATCGACGTCAAGGGGGAACTGACTCGTGCAGGTTGTGCCTCTAGACCTTGCTTAGACTTGTTCGTGCTTCAAGATTGAGGTCGTGCCTCGCAACTTATCAAGACTTACCCATGCTACCACCTTACGGTCTTCCTGTTCGACTCATAAACCAACATAGACAAGACTTGTCAAACATAGTATCGATTTTATGAACATCCCGACGCCAAGTATCGTGCCAAGCACGGTGCCTATGCTGCAGCCCAATCTTAGGCCCAGACATTGTGTTACCAACTAGATATACATTCAAGTTCTAGACTCAATCCTAAAGACATACACGCGTTTTGCCGCTATTCTGCTGACCCATCTACATGAGTGGTCACTAGCAATATCAAGCTATCTTGGACTTGGCTCAGGGGATTCGGTCCGCACTTCCACGGGTAGCTAGCCCTGGAAGTGCCGAATCTCCATACGGTTATCCAGCATCCTTCTTTGAGCCAACTCGCTTTCCCCGGGCCGACATGATCCCAGTGCCCCGGCGATCACTCGAGAAGACTTCCACCTTGTCGACAAAGTTGTCCAATAACCATACAAGACTCAACTCGATCTACCAATCCTTTCCTTAACATGACCATGCTTTCCTACTTTCTATCGAGACTCCCAAGTAGCGGGACCGATCTTGTGCACTTTCTTATCAAGACTTTTAGCGAGACTCCCAAGTAGCGAAACCGATCTCGTGCACTTCTATTATTTGTGGCATGCTTTTCACTAAACCGATCCGTGGCTCGTGCTTAGACAGACCTTGTTCTCTAGACGACGCTATCGCTCAAGTCATATACCTTATATGATGAGCCTTGTTCTCGAGGGACTATGTGACTTGACAACCGCAGATAGAGCGGGACAGTGACTAGAAATAGCTTAGACCGACCAGCATAACTTTGCTTAACTTATATTTTGCAACGACTTGACGAAGCAAAGGCTACGCCAAGCTTCGGATCGATTGAACGTGCCATGCACGCATTCGACTTGAACGAACAGTTCTCGGGTGCCTAGACTTAAGCCAATAGCCATGCAAGATGACTTAACTCACGGGACGTGCGAAGGCTATGCCAAGCCTTGGATGACGGGACCGTGTATGCTTTATTAAGCATTCATGCGGGCGACGCCTATGATTAGGCCAATTCGAGCGTTGGGTTCACGTAGGCGACGCCTATGACTTAGGCTAATTCGAGTGTTGAGGCGACTTAGCAACTTAGGCCAACTTTCGTCTTCCAAGCTACGGGAACGAAGGATCGAGTGTCATTTTAAAAGCACGCTGAGCCGATTTTCTAAGCAGACCGTGGGACCATTTTCCATGTTCTAAGACATTTTGACCCGTCGGGAATATTCCCTTAGCTATGTGGATGCGTCTCTTTTATTATCATGCCTAACTTGTGCAAGTTGAAAATATGGGAGTTATTAAGTGAAGGCTAAGATGAGGCGAGTTCACCGAAACTACCCTACCTGAACGAGGAGTCGCCTCGACTGAGCGAGCCTTCGAGCAGCCGTTGCAAGGCTAAGTCCGAACGTCGTCGGCATTTCGATTCCTCCGATTGACTTTACGGGATGGGCACTACAACATACACAACTCAGAACAAGTCTCATCCTCGAGACTTTTCTGAAGGCAAGCCATCCTACAAATTCTATGGCCAAGACTTAATCGAGCTTAGACACGGAACTATAACAGCCATGTGGGGTACGCCATAACTTATCTTGCACACTCTGCCTATGCGTCTCTTCGATTTCCGGGCCACGCTCGTACGACTTATCAATCTTTCCCTTTTAACGCTGATCTCAAATCCTCGACACTCTTCTATTCCTTAAGTCTTGCTTGAACTCAACGTATCACTTGGTTGATCGTGTACGCATTCCAGGCGTCCCCAAAATACATGCATTCACCAAGCCGTATGATAGAGAATTCATCATTCTCACTCGAGTCATGTCGTGTACATACTCAAGGCGTCCCTAAAATATATGCATGTCAACCGAATCTCGTGAGGGGTCTTCCCTATATTCGTGATTCACATTATCCATCCATGCCAATCCTCAAGATTAATCTTTCGATTGCAAATTCTTGAAACAGGGGCGTCTCGCCTAACCGCTAGGCCGTTTCTCAAGGCTAAGTCAATGTCAGGATTGGAATCATAGTTCTCCAACAATAATGCCAACTACTGACCCCAATCCTAGGGTCAAACCAAAGTCGGTAGTACGGGGTTTTCTACCCAAGCTCGTGTCACTCAGATTTCTAACATCGAGCGTGATCACCTAGTTCGCATCGAGACATATGTTGTACAGATTCGAATTCATTCAATCACCTATTACTAACCAATTCATGTATTCGATCACGAGGTCATCTAGCTCGGACAATATGTTGTGCCCCAATTTCACTACGAGTCCGATTATCCACGACGGTTCATGAATCACCATGCAACGCTCCTGCTGGAATAATCATTCTTCATCAGGGCATAACTCTTGCTTGAGTCTAGACTAATTCATTCTGGATATGCGGATTAGGACCTACTCAATCCTTAAGTTCAATTTATCAAGCACACGAAGTCATTTTCGAGTCCACCTTCGCGTCAAACTACAAGTCGATGCATACAAGTTGCCACACCAAGCAAGTTCAATCACCCCTGTTGTATGAATCACCATCCCAGCGCTCACGCAAAGTGATCGCCCCAATCGGCACGATAATGTACGAGGCTGGAGTTGCGCTCGCATAAGACAAGAACGTCAACGTTTTGGTTATCGACTAAGCAAATCCAAGCATATCATTTTCATCCAAGTCAAGTTTTCAATTCGATATTCGATCGTCATTCATTTAACTAGAAAATCCTCGAGCCAAGTTTATCTTTTCCTCGACACATTTCAACATCCCGAGTATAGCATCCATCGGAACAATACATTTGCACGATCGTTATTCGCCGAGTCAGAGTACCTCCGAGTTATCACATATCGATCTTTGATACGCCTCAATACCATGGACGATATGCGTAACCTAACGATCTTCCTTTGCAACCAATTTTGAGTCGTACGACTGATGCTATTGTCCGAACTGGATATACCATAATTCCTTGATATTCAAGATGAAGTTCGATCACTATTCCTCAAGCTAGTTTCAATATCGTTGTCCAAAACTCAAGTCACATTTCGTTTGACTCAATCCGAAATCGCATGTGTGATTTACTAGATTTCTTCGATCAAGACATTCATTTTTATTCATCGTTTATGAATCGTTTTCTAACTCGCATTGTCCATTGATAAGTTGTCCGAACGATATCTCGTTCGGGACACTCGAAGTCACAACCAACTAAGCGTGACGTGTTCTAAGGCTTTGCCCGATCGCATCGCCTCGTCGACATACTCGTTGCTACTCGTAGTCCTCCATTTTTGCTCGAATGATTCCAAGCCAAACCATACACCACTCAGGATTCGAGCCATCTGATCTAGTCCTCAATCATGTTTGTGTTATTCGCTAAGACATCCTTCAGATTCGTTCGACAAATCTCTAGCGTAATCGCTTACGTCGTCTCGACGTACTAAATCGTTCGCACTATTCCTCAAAATAAAAATTCAATATTCCATGCACACCTAAGCATTAGTTCGATAGCGTTCCTATCGATATACACTCTAAGTGTATTTCCGTTCTCGACCGAGCAATACTTAGTATTGCTCGCGATTCGTTTGCACCAAAAAGTCAAGGTGCGCGACATGCGGCACAACTTAGCCAAAAGGTCGTGTGCATAGCCATCCCGTATGGACTATACTTAGAGTTTGCACGCTCATTTGCTAGTGTCGACGTAGGACTAGTTGGGCATGCACGCGACTTGCTAACTTTAACCGAGTTTTTTTCTATCAAGTCAAGCTGACACCGTTCGGCACAAAGGCCTACCGATGCATTCGGCGGTAGCCTACCGATGCATTCGATTGAACGCTTGTACGAGCTTTTGAAAATATTTAGACTTATTGTATGGACATGCCGAGGGACATTCGAGAGAGAGAGAGTGCACACTTCTTTTTCCATGAACGAGCTTTCAAAACTGAGAAATTCAACTTGAAGTCCAAGGACGTAAAGCCGTGCTCTGATACCATTATGTCACGCCCCGCTCCCATAGGAGCGATCGTCCTCGCTAAGGCATGATGTCGCACGAGCCTAGATTGCGCTCGTGTAAGGCAGTTTTATAACGGCCGATTTCATCGGCGGCGACGGGGTCGTCGCACAGAAGTCCCAAGCAGAAACATTGAACATGCAGCAAAAATTTAAGGACAAAACACAAGTTATTGAAAATGTACTCTTTTATTGATATTGAACAATGAGATTACAATAGGCGCAAGGCCTTGATTATAAGTCTCTCGTGCCCACTTTTCTCTTATTTTACAAGTCACTCTGCCCTCTCTCATCTCTCGATTACAATGCTTGAGCCAGCGGAAGCTTTGGAAGGCGATGTCCATACATTATGTCTCGTATAAGTCTTGACTTCACGCGGCCGCATGCTTCGAGTTGCCAAGGAACTCCGTGCCTCGACGCAACCAAGCGATCTTCCGCGCCATGAGCTTCTACCTGTGCCTGCACATGAAGACTGTATGGGTGTCAGTACTCAACTGTACTGGCAGAGTGACCTCCTCAGCCCACCCATACATAATCGACACGTTCATTTACTTTCTGCAGTTTAAATCTCTTTCGATTGTCTTGCTAGTCTTATCTTATGATCAGCTTTTAAGACTACTGATGCCTGACCAACTCGATGTGCAACGACATGGTCATACTATAATGCCAACAGTGTATTTCGATCGAGGCAGTACCTCATCGCTTACGTACTCGACCGAACTTTAACTCAGGACGGCAGGGTTGTGCCATACTCTATTCGCGACTTAACATATTCGAGACAGTGCTTCGCCTGAGGAGCAACTTATGTGAACTCGGCCGTGCCAAGACTTTCACTTAAACTCAAGTGCCGCTAGACCAATTCTCGTGTGCGATCGACGTCAAGGGGGAACGACTCGTGCAGGTCGTGTCTCTAGACCTTGCTTAGACTTGTTCGTGCTTCAAGATTGAGGTCGTGCCTGCCAACTTATCAAGACTTATCCATGCTACTGCCTTGCGGTCTTCCTGTTACGACTCATAAACCAACTTAGACAAGACTTGTCAAACATAGTATCAACTTCATGAACATCTCGACGCCAAGTATTGTTCCAAGCACGGTGCCTATGCTGCAGCCCAATCATAGGCCCAGACATTGTGTTACCAACTAGACATATATTCAAGTTCTAGACTCAATCCAAAGGCATACACGCGGTTTTGCCGCTATTCTTCCAACCCATCTACATGAGTGGTCACTAGCAATGTCAATCTATCTTGGACTTGGCTCAGGGGATTCGGTCCGCCCTTCTACGGGTAGCTAGCCCTGGAAGTGCCGAATCTCCCATGCAGGTTATCCAGCATCCTTCTTTGAGCCAACTCGCTTCCCTCGGGCCGACATGATCCCGACGCCCCGGCGATCACTCGAGAAGACTTCCACCTTGTCGACAAGTTGTCCAATGACCATGCAAGACTCAACTCGATCTACCAATCCTTCCTTAACATGACCATGCTTTCCTACTTTCCATCGAGACTCCCAAGTAGCGGGACCGATCTCGTGCACTTCCTTATCAAGACTTTTAGCGAGACTCCCAAGTAGCGGGACCGATCTCGTACACTTCCTTATCAAGACTTTTAGCAAGACTCCCAAGTAGCGGGACCGATTCGTGCACTTACTTTGTCCGTGGCATGCTTTTCACTAAACTGACCGTGGCTCGTGCCTGAGACAAACCATGTTCTCTAGGCGACGCTATCGCTCAAGTCATATACCTTATACGACGAGCCTTGTTCTCGAGGGACTACGTGACTTGACAACCGCAGATAGAGCGGGACAGTGCTAGAAATAGCTTAGACCAACCGACATAACTTTGCCTAACTTATCTTTTGCAATGACTTGACGAGCAAAGGCTACGCCAAGCTTCGCATCGAGTGAACGTGCCGTGCACGCATTCGACTTGAACGACCAAGTTCTCGAGTGCCTAGACTTAAGCCAATAGTCGTGCAAGATGACTTAACTCGCGGGACGTGCGAAGGCTATGCCAAGCCTTGGACGACGGGACCGTGCATGCTTTATTAAGCATTCATGCGGGCGACGCCTATGACTTAGGCCAATTCAAGTTTTGGGTTCATGTGGACGACGCCTATGACTTAGGCTAATTCGAGTGTTGAGGCGACTTAGCAACTTAGGGCAGCTTTCTTCTCCCATGCCACAGGAATGAAGGATCGAGTGTCATTTTAAAAGCACGCTGAGCCGACTTCTAAGCAGACCGTGGGACCATTTTCCATGTTCTAAGACATTTCGACCCGTCGGGATTATTCCCTTAGCTATGTGGATGCGTCTCTTTTATTATCAAGCCTAACTGTGTAAGTTAAAAACATGCAAGTTATTAAGTGAAGGCTAAGATGAGGCAAGTTTACCGAAACTACCCTACCTGAGCGAGGAGTCACCTCGACCGAGCGAGCCTTCGAGCAGCCGTTGCAAGGCTAAGTCCGAACGCTGTCGGCGTTTCGATTCCTCATATTGACTTTACGGGACGGGACACTACACCTAGCCTGCAAGGTTCGAACTTTACATAAGAAATCATATAATTTTACTCAACCAACCAACCGTAAACTTAAACATATGCATAAGGGTGGCAGGCCCTGCGCCTACACCTAGCGCTAATCTCGGCCCACCGGCCCTATCTATATGAAGGTCACGGTGTTTCGTACCGTAATGCATCTTTGGCATCCTTATGTGTAAGCCTATGATCGCTTCGATATAGGTTGCTAGCCCAATATCCGAAGGATCCTAAACTTACTGATATCATAGCTTATCACAACACTGGACGGTCGCAACCCGTCCTAATGATGTACACCATAAATACCATACATAATTCCCTCCTTTGAACTACTCAGTTGATTTAGTATACCGTGCCCATGCCACACTCCGTTGCAAGGCGACGATTTGGTTTTGCGGACACTTTACTGAATAAGAGAAAATGTCGACCTCTTATCGTCCAGCGTAAAAGCATAGCCTGCATACCAGATCAACTAAAATTAGCACTTGCTCAAACGGGACTTATCCTTTGCATCGATTCGATTCATAGATTCCAATCGACTCAAAGCTTACCTTTGGCCAACGTAACTCTTGCATCTTTGTCCCCAAACAGACTGGGAATGCCATCATCTGCCAGCCTCCCTACCGAAACCAAGTTGTAGAGCAAACTCGGTACATAGCGTAGTGTTTCCATCCCCCAAGTCATACTTTATATGACGAGCTTTGAGATTGTTGTAGTGCCCCGTCCCTACATCGACCCCCATTTTCGTCCACGGGGTGCACGAGAAAGGAACAATGTCACTACCGATTCGGTTGGGACCTATAGGTTGGAATCGGCCGGGTCGATCGAACGGGAATGGTTGAATTAAGATCCATTCCATGTTATGGAATGGCTTCTTTGGAACCAAGTCCCATATTCAGCGGGTTGCAGGTGATCGCGTAGGCGATGTCAGCACAGCCAACCAGTCGCTCGCTTGAAGCAAGTCTAAGGCGAGTGGCTGACCTCCTTCGCCTCGTCCCTCTACTTCAAAATCAATATGTGAAGTAAATGAATACTTTTCATAATAGTGTAGAATCAAAGGAAACTCTGAACTTCTGCGACGGTGCTAGGTACTGGCCATTGACTCTATGGCCACTATCATCTAGGGGTCCACTTCCACTCCACCTCTGGTGATGATGTGACCTAAGTACGAGATATGATCCAGCCAAAACTCGCACTTACTGAACTTCGCGTATAACTGGTGTTCCCTGACTATCTAAAGAACTACACGAAGATTCTGCTACTCTGCCTCACTCTTGCTATAGACTAAGATGTCGTCTATGAACACTATCACAAACTGATCCAAATAGGGCATGAAGATACGATTCATGAGGTCCATGAATACGGCTGGCATATTGGTCGATCCAAATGGCATAACAAGGAACTCCCAATGTTCATACCTCGATCTGAATGCTGTCTTCGGGATGTCTTGCTCTCTGATTCTGATCTAATGGTACCCTCACCGCAAGTCAATATTCGAGAATACAGCCGCTCCCTTGAGCTGATCAAATAAGTCATCAATGTACGATAATCAACACATAATCTTGATGTACCATCCTTCTTCTTCACAAGAAGCATCGGTGCTCCCCAAGGCGATCCACTAGCATGAATGAATCCCTTGGTTCTGAGTTCTTCAATCATCTTGTACAAGATTTTTAACTTTGAAGGTGACATCCTGTAGACTCTCTCCGATACTGGTGCCGTCCCTGGAATCAAGTTGATGGTGAAAACTCTGCCTCACCGAAAAATAAAAACTCTGCCTCACCGGGAATACCAAAAATAATCTTGCCAATATGACAGTCTATTCTTGTGTATTGCTCCTTCAACCAATCCATTCCTAGGCCAAGGGACCGATTCGGCCCGCCGCAAAAGGGTCGCCGTCTAACCCAAGTATAGTCCATGATGGCTTGACATTGCTAGTGGCCTTCACACCCTTTCACTGCTTAACAAATGCACGTGACATAGGACGGTGCTTGCTATACTTCGATAGCCCAACAAAACTCTTTTCTAATGTGTTCGTGCAATGACTTGACAAGCAAGGGCTACGTCAAGCCTTGCATCGAGGAAACGTGCTGTGCACACGTTCGACTTGAACAATCAAGTACTTTGGGTGCATAGACTTAAGCAAGAAGCAGTAAAATACGACTTAAATTACGGGACAAGTGAATGTTAATATTAATTATAGTTCCAATTACATTTTAAATAAAAAAGAATGCAATTTTAACTTTAACTAGTTTGAAGTAAATGTTAAATCAAAAACTATTTTAAATTTTAGTATTAATATTAGTTTCAATAATATTATAAATTTTAAATTAACAGGAATGCCACGGTATTAGAAACCTAGCTGATGTCACGTTGCTCGGGCTCGGTTAGTGTTCGTCTAAACTCGTACGTGCGAACTAGTTATTAGTAATGAAAACCAAAAATTGAATTTTAAGTTTAAAATCTAGTCGAGCTCGATCCTTTCTCTTTATCCCATCTCCTACTCTCTCTCTCTCTCTCTCTCTCTCTCTCTCTCTCGGGTTCTCTCTCACAAGTTGTGTTCACTAATATATTATTAAAAATATTTACACAACAGATCCCGTAGCATTAATGTAACACCCCAGTCCCAAAATACGTAGGACTAGGAACGTAGACATGCCAGCTGTATTCATACGAAGTACACTCCAATATATAAAAATCTCGTACGAATACATAAGCTGTAAAATACAGTAGAACCATAACTAATCTCATCCACACAGAATAAATAAATAAAAGATTATATAATCATCTATGAAATTGTCATTTGGTACATGTAGTTGGGCGGAGACAAATCCACTACCAACTATAAAAAGAAATACATAACAAGAGAAAGATTTTGGCGAGCGAAGCGAAGACGATCCAAATGCAATCATCCTCGAAGAAATAGCGATGATCACGGCTAAAGCTAGAGCACCTACGAAAGACAATAGCACACACCTGACAAGACAACCAGGTCCTCAGAGGGACGTAACAAGACACATAATATCATGCCATATAAACTGAATAAATATTGCTCAAATAATTTAGGGACACATACAATAGGGTACCTAACCGTACTATAGTGAATATGCAATAAAGAACAAACCTTTGACGTATGGGCCGGGTCAGGAATTAGGAATCAGGACCGCACCTCCCACTGGAGATAACTGGCTATCAGGACCGTACCTCCCACTGGAGATAACCGGCTATCAGGACCGTACCTCCCACTGGAGATAACCGGCTATCAGGACCGTACCTCCCACTGGAGATAACCGGCAATCAGGACAGTGCATATATGACCCATACATTAAAGAGTTGTTCTTCCCACCCAATGCCTACCATGTCGTATCCACAACAGTAACCTCTATAACCGCTAAGTCAAACTAGCATGCAACCTCTATTAGCGGTTATTCCTATCGCACGGCTTATACGTACCAGTGGCCAGCCAGTCACGCATGTCCGTGTTCTACATGCGACACACAACTTCGTGGTACAACGTGTCAAGGCCAATGAATGCAACACACAAGGTAGTCCCTTAAATCTAGGTTTAATGTGTAAGAAAAATAATACATAGCAGGAAACATAAATGAACAGTAAGTTCTAACAGGTTATGCTATGTATCACAGTTTATTTTGCATAAAGAAAATAATAAGAATAATGCATGAAATATGAGCTAAAATAATTAAACAGCAAATGGCAAGGTGTCTTGCCTGGTAGTACGCCTGGTGTGCTGCGATAATCACGGTGGCATGAACTGCAACTTTGGTACAACAACTATGCATGGTGACCTCGGGTGGTGACATGGACGGTTCCATTGGGTCCAGGATGGTCAAATTAGTTAGGGTGGACTTTAGGTAGAAGAGAATTGGCAAGGAATAGGAAAGATGAGCTGAATCACGAGATAGAGAAAAATCGTAGAAAATCAATTAATATATTTGGTTTTAGAAAATATTTTATAATACTTATAATCTATAGATAAACCTTTGAAAATACAGAAAATTTATTCTAAGGAAAACCTATTTTTGTCAAAATAACATTTGTAGGTCAAAAGCTACAGAAAATATCATAAATAATACTATAGTTAGACTTTGAAATTCAGTTTTAAATTCTACATATAGGGTCAAGCCCTAATACGTATTTTGTTACTAAATAGTTTGAAAAATATTAATATTAGTATTAATTTTTATGGGAGCCAAAAACCAAAGAACAACAGTAAAACAAAAAAAAACACTTAGTAATAATAATAATAACAACAGTAAATAATATAACCTAATAATAATAAATAATCCATATAGTAATAATAATCATAATAATAATAATAATAACTAATAATAATGAGAATTATAATAGTAATACTAATAATAATAATGATAATGATAATAATAATAATAATAATAATATTATTATTAATAATAATAATAATAATAACAAAATAAATAAATAATAAAATAATTAAACATTGCACTGTAGTGTTCTCCTCTTTCGAGGAGAACAATGTCTGTACACAGAGAAAAAAAAACAGAAGAAACAAATCGAATGGAGAAAGAGAAGGGAAGGTCAGAGAGGGAGAGCTCGGGATGGGTTAGAGAGAGAGAGAGGAGAGCGAGGGAGACGATGGAGAGGTCGGGGAGAGCAGAAGAGAGCGGGGGCGGACGGAGGCGGTTCGCCGCACGATCGGAGGGGTAGACGGCAGAGGCTAGGGGTTTTCATCGGGCGGCGGCACGGGATCCGGCCGGCGGCTAGGGCTGCGCGCTCGGCGGAGGGTTCGTCGTGTGCTGGCGCCGCGCGGTGGACAGAGGAGTAGTCGGGTGGAGGGAGCGGCGGTGCTGCGAAAAGTCTCGGCGGAGCTGGATGTCGGAGGGGGAAGTGGGTTAGCCGGAGTGGTCGGGGACGCCGGAGAGGGTGGCCGGAAGTGGAGGAATTCGGTGGGCGGTTTCGGCCACGGAGACGTGGCGCGCTGGACGAGGCGAAGGATGGTCGGGGTCGAGGCTGGCTCGTGACGAAGGGGAGGAGATGAACGGAGGGTGCTGGGGTTTCCAGGAGGTGGGGGTTTTGGAGTGGGCTTGGGGCGGATGGAAGTAGAGGAGATGGTCGGCGCGCGACGGACGGACGGCGGCGACCGGGCGTACGAGGCGGCCTGGGTTTTTCCGGCGGAGGAACGGAGCTATGGGTTCGATCGGCGGCAGTGAGGCGGCACAAGGGCATGGCGAGGATCGGGACTCAGGCGGAGGTCTCGGCTCAGGGGAAAGCCGACGGATCCGGGTCGGGTTCACCGGTGGACAGAGGATCTAGGACTGGGCGGCGGGCAGCTCCGGCGCGACGGTCAGGTGAGGGAGTGTGTGGGTTTTTATTTTTGGCTTTTTTCTTTTTTCTTTTCTGGTGTTCTGGCTTGGGTCGTGGACGGAGGATGGCCGGAGTTGGGTTTGGCGATGGTCGAGGTGGTGGCTACCAGGACGGGTGGTGTCGAGGAATCGGTTGGGTCGGAGGAAGAAGTGTAGGGGGGTCGAGCGTGTGGTCGGGTCTGGACCAGTGGGTCGTTGGTGGTGGTTTGGGCGATCAGAACGGGTGAGCGTGGTGGTGGTTTTGGGATTTTGGCCGCGAGAACTCGTCGGAAACGAGGCGGAGAGGCGGCAGCGGGGGTTGTGGTCGGAGCTGTGGATGTTGTGGTATTGGCGTCGGGTTTGCTAGCATGGGTGAAGGCTGTGGTGGAGAAGACGGGGTCGGGTGACTACGGTGTCCTTGGTAGGAATAGGTTTAGGATTTGGGATTGGATATTAGGAAATATGGGATTTGTATTGTGTCGGGTTTGTCGACACGAGAGGGATAAATGTATTTGTAAAATTGGAATAAGAATTGGACGGAGAACACGGACACGATACACACATACTATGGTTGTAGAATTTGGAGGAATATTGTGAAAAAAATATTGGAGGAGTACCTGCCTATTTATAGGATGTGGGAATTCCCAATTGGATAAGAATTAGGATTTTAAATTCCCCTTTTAGATAAATCTCTACTTAATTTAAAATCCAATCTAAATACAAATCTTATTTAAATCAATTTAGATTCTCTTAGTTTAAAATCAAATAAATTTCAAATATAGATGTTAATTTAATTATTTAAATAGATCCATAAATCAAATCAAAATTTAAAGTGCCACAATAACTTCCAAATATATTTTTCGAATACCAATAATATTAATTTTGAAAATAATAAATATTTTTAATATCTTTTTGAACAATAAAATATTAATATTAATAAACCTCAAAAATTATACTTTTATTTCAAAATAGACCAATAAATAATTACGAATATATGTATGCAAAAATATTCTTTACATAATTAGGCTTTTCTAGTATACAAAAATATTATTTATTATTAATAACTTTTAGAAACAAAGGCTTTTTATAGCAAGAATATTTATATAATATTTTGAAAGTGTATAATAAAATAGAAGAAATATTTTTCTAAAATATGTACGCTCGCACATATTCGCACTCGACGAGCAACTACGAAAATAAAATTTCGTGCGCGACGTACAATACGACTATGCGACGTGCAATGCAAAATTTTAAATCGGTACTAAATTTAATAAATAAAAAATATAGTAGAAATTTAGGGGTTTTACATCCTACCCAACTTAAAAGAATTTCGTCCTCGAAATTAAGAATTAGTAGGTGGGTGAGAGGACACTAGGGGGTATCAATGGGGATCCAATGATGATAATGTTTTTACAAAATCATGTCGAAAGAAATCGCGATCTAGATCGTAGAAAAACAATACGGTATGGTCACGGGTAATGAATGAGGGTCACGATTAAGAGAACGAAATAGGTTCGCTTTAATTAAGCGATTGGAGGGTCTTGATAGGGTCGAGTAGTTTAGGATAGCAACATCGAGTGAGAATGGTCATATCCGATAGGAAGGCTAAAGGAAGTTCTAGTACAACGCTTTCGTTCTTCTAAAATAGGTGAAGGCGAAAGCAATATAGAGTTCGAAGGAGACGTTATCGAATCGAATACGAATACGTGGTTCAAAGGCGACCGAATAAAATTTCACAGGAATTGTCAAGGCAGTCGTGGATGGAATTCTAAAGGCCGAGTTTAATTAAGTTCCATCCACGTAGAATAATAGATAAAAGCGAACCAAAGTGCACTCGGTTGATCAGACCATCATGCACCGGTTCTGATTAGACAATATGTTAGTGAGCGGCCGCTCAATAGCATAAGTCATGAACAAACTCGATAAATGGATGAGTTTGCAAAACTAGATTATAGTTGCAACATTAGTCAAAGTGGTAAAAACATAGGCACGAGAGATTTAGATTAAAAGAAGGTAGAATGATTCTAAGTCATACCGTTGTCCTATAGTCTTTTTGTCAAAGTCCTTGGTTGGCTAGAAGGGTTAGGTCCTCTAGATTCTAGGATCTAAATAAGCTTGCTAATATAGGTCACTAGGTCAAAGGGGTTGCTAGGTCATAAGGTAGTCTACCCAACTTAAAGAATTTAAACTACTGGTGTTTTGGGACAACTAACTAGTAGGGTCACTCTCTAATAAGCACGAAGGAAAGATAAGGATAATGATAGAAGGAATCAAGCAAGATGCAAGCGATGAGTCAAACGGTAGATAAATCAAGGAAAGAGGTCAAGTATGTGGATGAGATCCTAGACTTCTAATCCTATACGCAGGCTTGCTTGGTATGGTAAAGTAACCAAACAATTTTTCTTGACCTGCATGGGCCACCACAAAAACATGTAACGATCCAGTCCCAAAATACGTATGACTAGGAACGTAGACATGCCAGCTGTATTCATACGAAGTACACTCCAATATATGGAAACCTCGTACGAATACATAAGCTGTAAAATGCAGTAGAACCATAACTAATCTCATCCACACAGAATAAATAAATAAAAGATCATATAATCAACTATGAAATTGTCATTTGGTACATGTAGTTGGGTGGAGACAAATCCACTACCAACTATGAAAAGAAATACATAACAAGAGAAAGATTTTGGCGAGCGAAGCGAAGTCGATCCAAATGCGATCATCCTCGAAGAAATAGCGATTATCACGGCTAAAGCTAGAGCACCTGCAAAAGACAATAGCACACACCTGGCAAGACAACCAGGTCCTCAGAGGGACGTAACAAGACATATAATATCATGCCATATAAACTGAATAAATATTGCTCAAATAATTTAGGGACACATACAATAGGGTACCTAACCGTACTATAGTGAATATGCAATAAAGAACAAACCTTTGACGCATGGGCCGGGTCAGGAATCAGGAATCAGGACCGTACCTCCCACTGGAGATAACCGGCTATCAGGACCGTACCTCCCACTGGAGATAACCGGCTATCAGGACCGTACCTCCCACTGGAGATAACCGGCTATCAGGACCGTACCTCCCACTGGAGATAACCGGCAATCAGGACAGTGTATATATGACCCATACATTAAAGAGTTGTTCTTCCCACCCAATGCCTACCATGTCGTATCCACAACAGTAACCTCTATAACCGCTAAGTCAAACTAGCATGCAACCTCTATTAGCGGTTATTCCTATCGCACGGCTTATACGTACCAGTGGCCAGCCAGTCACGCATGTCCGTGTTCTACATGCGACACACAACTTCGTGGTACAACGTGTCAAGGCCAATGAATGCAACACACAAGGTAGTCCCTTAAATCTAGGTTTAATGTGTAAAAAAATAATACATAGCAGGAAACATAAATGAACAGTAAGTTCTAACAGGTTATGCTATGTATCACAGTTTATTTTGCATAAAGAAAATAATAAGAATAATGTATGAAATATGAGCTAAAATAATTAAACAGCAAATGGCAAGGTGTATTGCCTGGTAGTACGCCTGGTGTGCTGCGATAATCACGGTGGCATGAACTGCGACTTTGGTACAACAACTATGCATGGCGACCTCGGGTGGTGACATGGACGGTTCCATTGGGTCCAGGATGGTCAAATTAGTTAGGGTGGACTTTAGGTAGAAGAGAATTGGCAAGGAATAGGAAAGATGAGCTGAATCACGAGATGGAGAAAAACCGTAGAAAATCAATTAATATATTTGGTTTTAGAAAATATTTTATAATACTTATAATCTATAGATAAACCTTTGAAAATACAAAAAATTTATTCTAAGGAAAACCTATTTTTGTCAAAATAATATTTGTAGGTCAAAGCTACAGAAAATATCATAAATAATACTATAGTTAGACTTTGAAATTCAGTTTTGAATTCTACATATAGGGTCAAGCCCTAATACGTATTTTGTTACTAAATAGTTTGAAAAATATTAATATTAGTATTAATTTTTATGGGAGCCAAAAACCAAAGAACAACAGTAAAACAAAAAAAAACACTTAGTAATAATAATAATAACAACAGTAAATAATATAACCTAATAATAATAATAAATAATCCATATAGTAATAATAATCATAATAATAATAATAACTAATAATAATGAGAATTATAATAGTAATACTAATAATAATAATGATAATAATAATAATAATAATAATAATAACAAAATAAATAAATAATAAAAATAATTAAACATTGCACTGTAGTGTTCTCCTCTTTCGAGGAGAACAATGTCTGTACACAGAGAAAAAAAATAGAAGAAACAAATTGAATGGAGAAAGAGAAGGGAAGGTCAGAGAGGGAGAGCTCGGGATGGGTTAGAGAGAGGAGAGCGAGGGAGACGATGGAGAGGTCGGGGAGAGCGAAAGAGAGCGGGGGCGGACGGAGGTGGTTCGTCGCGCGATCGGAGGGGTAGGCGGCAGAGGCTAGGGGTTTTGATCGGGCGGCGGCACGGGATCCGGCCGGCAGCTAGGGCTGCGTGCTCGACGGAGGGTTGGTCGTAAGCTGGCGCCGCGCGGTGGACAGAGGAGTAGTCGGGTGGAGGGAGCGGCGGTGCTGCAGAAAGTCTCGGCGGAGCTGGATGTCGGAGGGGGAAGTGGGTTAGCCGGAGTGGTCGGGGACGCCGGAGAGGGTGGCCGAAAGTGGAGGATTTCGGTGGGCGGTTTCGGCCACGGCGGCGTGGCGCGCTGGGCGAGGCGGAGGATGGTCGGGGTCGAGGCTGGCTCATGACGAAGGGGAGGAGATGAACGGAGGGTGCTGGGGTTTCCAGGAGACGGGGGTTTTGGAGTGGGCTCGGGGCGGATGGAAGTAGAGGAGATGGTCGGCGCGCGGCGGACGAACGGCGACGACCGGGCGTACGAGGAGGCCTGGGTTTTTTCGGCGGAGGAACGGAGCTATGGGTTCGATCGGCGGCAGTGAGGCGGCGCAAGGGTATGGCGAGGATCGGGACTCAGGCGGAGGTCTCGGCTCAGGGGAAAGCCGACGGATCCGGGTCGGGTTCACCGGTGGGCGGAGGATCTAGGACTGGGCGGCGGGCAGCTCCGGCGCGGCGGTCAGGTGAGGGAGTGTGTGGGTTTTTATTTTTGGCTTCTTTCCTATTTCTTTTCTGGTGTTCTGGCTTGGGTCGTGGACGGAGGATGGCCGGAGTTGGGTTTGGCGATGGTCGAGGTGGTGGCTGCCAGGACGGGTGGTGTCGAGGAATCGGTTGGGTCTGAGGAAGAAGTGTAGGGGGGTCGGGCGTGTGGTCGGGTCTGGACCAGTGGGTCGTTGATGGTAGGTTTGGGCGATCGGAGCGGGTGAGCGTAGTGGTGGTTTTGGGATTTTGGCCGCGAGAACTCGTCGGAAACGAGGCGGAGAGGCGGCAGCGGGGGTTGTGGTCGGAGCTGTGGATGTTGTGGTATTGGCGTCGGGTTTGCTGGCATGGGTGAAGGCTGTGGTGGAGAAGACGGGGTCGGGTGGCTACGGTGTCCTTAGTAGGAATAGGCTTAGGATTTGGGATTGGATATTAGGAAATATGGGATTTGTATTGTGTTGGGTTTGTCGACACGAGAGGGATAAATGTATTTGTAAAATTGGAATAAGAATTGGACGGGGAACACGGACACGATACACGCATACTATGGTTGTAGAATTTGGTGGAATATTGTGAAAAAAAATATTGGAGGAGTACCTGCCTATTTATAGGATGTGGGAATTCCCAATTGGATAAGAATTAGGATTTTAAATTCCCCTTTTAGATAAATCTCTACTTAATTTAAAATCCAATCCAATCTAAATACAAATCTTATTTAAATCAAATTAGATTCTCTTAGTTTAAAATCAAATAAATTTCAAATATAGATGTTAATTTAATTATTTAAATAGATCCATAAATCAAATCAAAATTTAAAGTGCCACAATAACTTCCAAATATATTTTTCGAATACCAATAATATTAATTTCAAAAATAGTAAATATTTTTTATATCTTTTTGAACAATAAAATATTAATATTAATAAATCTCGAAAATTATACTTTTATTTAAAATAGACCAATAAATAATTACGAATATATGTATGCAAAAATATTCTTTACATAATTAGGCTTTTCTAGTATACAAAAATATTATTTATTATTAATAACTTTTAGAAACAAAGGCTTTTTATAGCAAGAATATTTATATAATATTTTGAAAGTGTATAATAAAATAGAAAAAATATTTTTCTAAAATATGTACGCTTGCACATATTCGCACTCGACGAGCAACTACGAAAAATAAAATTTTGTGCGCGACGTACAATACGACTATGCGACGTGCAATACAAAATTTTAAATCGGTACTAAATTTAATAAATAAAAAATATAGTAGAAATTTAGGGGTTTTACAATTAAATGCTGCTGCATGCGTTATCCTACACAATTTAATAATAAACACTGATACCATATCATTAGAAGAGTAAAAGTTGTCTTGGAAGTTGTAAAAAATTACTTTGTATTGTCTTCTCAGTACTTTTTTGCATTGGAGATGACTTTTTAAACTTATTGTCATTTGTGAATATAATCTTGCCGCCTATACAAGATATTGTCATGTGCCTCATGCCACATAGGATACACAACACATAACAAGACAATAGGGTTGCGTAGCATTAAATGCTGCTGCATGTGTTATCCTACAGAAGAGGGCCACGTGGAGAATGCTGCTGCATGCTTCCTCATGCATTATTAGCTACACAATTTAATAATACATGTACCCAGAAGACGAAAAAGTTGTGTTGTTGAAAGTTTCCTTAAAATTATCCTTGCTTCTAGAATCACTCAAGATTTTCATGAGCCATCAAAAGAGGGTCACGTGGCGGAGGTACAAGGAAGACGAAAATGTTGTGTTGTTGCCTTGCTGGAAGTTGTTTCTTTCTGAATAATGCTTTTTGTACCTCCAAATTATACTTTCAAACTGTCCCTCCTTACGTGGCAACTGACGTGATATGTTGATCTGGCAGCTGACATGGCAAACAAATTTTAAAATAAAAATAAAAATTAACATTAAATTAATGTTAATATTAACATTAACATTAAAATTAATATTATCGTTAACATTAACAATAATATTAATATTAATATTAATATTAATATTAATATTAACATTAACATTAATATTAATATTAACATAAATTAATATTAACATTAAATTAACATTGATATTAACGCTAACTTATTATGGAGAAAATTGGATAGTTAACTTTTTGGATTAAAATTTGCCATGTCATCAGTCATGTCAGATGACACACAATATTATTTAACATGCCACATCAGATGGGAGGGCTATATATTAGAGGGATAATTTGGAGGTACGAATAGCATTACTCTTTCTTCTTGTATTGTTTCTTGTCCTTCATTTCTTCTTTTGGTTTCTAACACACTCTATTTTCTTCAATGTCGACTTCACATGGAGAAACTGATCGTCGTGTGAAAGATTTAGTCGATGAAGAAAGCTTCATTTCAAGAGCAGTGTCAGATGATTTGGATGATGATCAAAGTTTGGAAGCTGTTAACTTAGGAGACAACAAAGAATAAGATGAAGAAAACAACGGAAGAATGCATCATAACGATGACGACGATATCAATGCAAACAACGAAATATTATTTCGCATCACCATTTCTAATGGATTTAAGAAATGTATTATATTTTTACATTTATTTCTCATATTTATTTTGTTTTATTCTGTTCTTAGGGACGAGGTGAATCTCCATTGGATTTCGATACAACGACGATGAAAAAAATATTGCAGTCTGCCAACATTAACAAAGATCCAAAACAACTCTTAGAAGAAGATATTGTTGGCCTACAGTTCAACTCTATTGAAGAAGCAGAGACATTCTACCGGATATATTCAAAAGCATATGGTTTCAGTATTAGAAAGAACGAAGTAAAGAAAAACAAATCTGGGATGGTGGTGGTCCGTAGTTGGTATTGTTCGAATGCGGGATTCAGACACAAGAAATACAATAAAGCTCCTAACATGGTTCGTGAGCCAAGAAGTGAAAGCAGAAGTGGTTGTAAAGCAATTTTTCGTATTGGGTACACTAATTCTACAAATATGTGGGCCGTCAAAAAATTGTATGTACTTCACAACCATAGCCTGGCGAATGATTATGAAATAGTTTTTTTGAGATCCCGTCTTAAGATATCACCCGCGGAGTTGGAAGAAGTTAAGCTTATGAAGCAATCAGGGATGGGGACTGGACATATATAGAATTTAATTGTCCACAAGAAAGGTGGCTGGGATAAGGTTGGATGGACGAAAAAGGATTTATACAACGCTCTAGCTCAAGATAGTAGAGCACTAGACGATGTTGATGCTACGACAACACTTAGATTTCTTCAATCTAAGGAAAGCATTGACCCAGATTTCTTCTACGTGTACAACGTAGACGAAGATTCCAGATTGACCCATCTCTTTTGGGCTGACGGTGCATGTTATTTCGATCACGAATTATTTGGAGATTCACTAGCATTTGATTCGACATATAAAACAAATAGAAGTCAAATGCCGTTGGTGGTTCTATTAGGTACAAACAATCATGCAATGACTTGTGTGTTTGGGTTTGCAATGATCCATAATGAGACTGTAGAGACATATTTTGGGTTTTAGAAAAATTCTAAGAGTGTATGAATGGCAAATTACCAGTGACAGTTCTCACGGATGGTTGTAGATCCATGAATAAGGCAATTGAGGATTTAATGTCCAGCATAGTTCATCGAACGTGCTTATGGCATATCCTAAACAATGCAGCCAAACATGTACACCGAGAGGGTTTTGCAAATAAATTGAGTCTTCTGATTAAAAGGTACATCGCATACTTGCTACTTTACTTTGAAGTATGTTGTTGTTACAATATTACAACTTTAGTTACTGCCCATGTTTTCTAAACAGGTACTATTCCGTCGAAGAATTTGAAAACCGTTGGCAGCAGATGCTAACGGATTATAAGGTAGAGAACAATGAGTGGACCACTGCATTGTATAAAACGAGGCAGCGATGGGCGGACACATTCCTACGTGAAAATTATTTTGGTGATTCTACTGCAACAAATAGATGTAAATCTATGAACGCATTTCTGAAAAGATTTTTGAATGAGAAGCTGCCACTATGGAAGGCCCTTCAAAATTGTGACTACAGTTTGGCGGCCTTACGTTACGGCCAGATGAGTAAGCATGTCACTGATAAACTCTCAATACCAGTTGTGAATTAAACTAGCATGGCCGTGATAGAAGATAAATTTGTCGCAATTTACGCTAAAACAGTGTTTATAGAGGTAAGGAAGGAAATCACACGTTCTGATGCATATACTGTTCTCCATCATCACATCATAAGAGAGGCAGAAGTTTGTACTATCCAAAAGTATATGTCGCCAAACAGTGTCAACCGGAAGGTTACATTTGATCGGGCCGACAACATCATAAAATGTGAATGCTTGTGGATGGAGACCAGGGGAATTCCTTGTAGGCATATTTTTTCAGCAATGAAGAGATTGCAAATTGGAGATATTCCAAAGAACTTGATAAAATCTCGTTGGCTCAAGGATTGCAAAGAGAGTTATCTCTCCGGACCTGGCGCAGAAAGAAGATTCATCCACCCAGACATTATTGAGAGCAAAAGGTATGGTGGTATTAATGAACAAGTTAATATGTTTACATACTATTGTAAAAAATCAAGCAAAATTCAAGAGAGGGGAACGGAGTTGATGTCGTCTGTTCTGATGGAGTTGAAAGAAATGGTGACCGATATTGGTGAAGAAGAACAAATGGTAGCTGATGCAGTTCATGGAGTGCATGAAGCTTTAAAAGAGCCAAATTCGGTAGCAACAAAAGGAAGGCCTTCTCAAGGGAAATCAAGCCAGCCTACAGTAAGTCAGACTATCCCGAAGCCTAAACTTGAAGAGTTTGTAAAAAATTGGGTCACGATTTTCGCAATTGTAAAGTACGAAAGAGAAATAGCGACAAAGAGCAAATGGAATCAAATGAAACGTCATTGACTTAAGACAATGTCTTTTCTATGTGGCAAGATGTCATTCACACAAGACAATTAGATAAAAAAATATGTTCTCTAATGCAAAAGTTTGAGAAGACAATTAGATAAAAATGCATTTATTCAACTTCCAAGACAACTTTTTTACTTCTTTTTTATATGTATAAAAGTCATTTTGAAGGGGCAGATGCTCACAATAGGGTTGGAGAATAGCATCCTCAATCGTTTCAAATTAAACGGAGAATAGCATTCTCAATCGTTTTAATACGGGGAACGGCATTCTCCGTGCAATTCAAAATGGAGAATAGAATTCTCCGTTTCAAATGACACGGAGAATATCATTCTCCGTTTAAATTAAAATGGAGAATGAACACTCTAATGTTTTCCTAACACTGGGAATGTTATTCTTCGTTTCAAATTAAACGGAGAATGCCGTTCTCCGTTCCAAATTAAACGGCGAATAGAATCCTCAATCGTTTTAACACTGGGAATGTTATTCTCCGTTTAATTCAAAACGAAGAATTCTATTCTCCGTTTAATAAAATCCGGAGAATAACATTTTCTTTCGTTTTAACTCTTGTAATGCCATACTCCGTTTAATTGGCACAAAAAACGTTGTGGAAACATGTTTAATTAACAAAATTTGACAACATATTTAAGACCGTGAAGTTTCTAATCTCAATATTTCCATTTTTTGAAAATTAGATTAAATTTTTGAACGTATTTTTTTTTGCATTGAGCCGTTATATACTCGTATTTTTACCATTCCGAATTTTTCACGTTTGACGACTTGGTAACAAGACTATGTACTTAAAAAGAGTAAAATTGAAACCCTCTTCAAAGTTGGCAGAATTCGAAGGGGCATATTCATTGGTATTAATGGCATATAAATGGTAGTATTTGGGAGAGTTTGTTCTCGTCTTACTTAGCTTTACTTGAGAAGGGGCAGATGCATTGGTATTAATGCAAATTAATTGAATTGAATTCGAAGTGACTTCCACTTGGCGCATGAGTTCGAGTTGTTCCTTGCCTATAAATGGCAGTAGTGTAGGAAGAGTTTGTTCTCATCTCACTTAGCTTTTCTTGTGGAGATGGACTCTACCGATCCCCCACCTTGGCAAGACGCTTTCCCCTTGGTTGTCGATCTCCTCGTTCGAAAAAGCTTTGGTGGTAAAGTCCTTCAGAAGACTGAGATGTGCCTAGTGGACTGTTCGTGTTCGTGCACTTCATCGACTGTGTCCCATGATGTTGGTTTCTGGAAGAGCCCCAGGGTTTCGGTTGATTGCCAACCCACACTCTGTCGAAGCGCCCGCACGTTGATTCGCTCGGACTATGCACGGTGTTCCTTTGCCTCAAGGAGTTCCTTTGCCTCAAGGAGTTCCTTCATCTCAAGTCCTCCTTGGCTCGTTGACGATGAAGTGATTTGCTCTGACGATGCACCGTGTTCCGTGTTCGTGCACTTCATCAGAAGTCTGAGATGTGCCGAGTTTTCGTGTTCGTGCACTTCATCGACTGTATACCATGATGTTGGTTACTGGGTCCAGGATCACCACGACCCAGTTTTTGTTATGCTCCGACGATGTACGATGAAGTAATTTGCCTCAAGGAGTCATCCAACGGTTCCTATGCTCTGACGATGCACGATGAAGTAATTTGTCTCAAGAAATTTCTTTACCTCAAGGAGTTCCATTGCTCCGACGATGCACGATGAACTGAATTCACTTCATCGTGCATCGTCGGAGCAATGGAACACCTTGAGGCAAAGGAATTCCTTGAGGCAAATCACTTTATCGTGCATCGTCAGAGCATAGGAACCGTTGGATGACTCCTTGAGGCAAATCACTTCATCGTACATCATCAGAGCAAGAGCAAGATGAATTCCTTGAGGCACAAGATGTAAATAAAAGTCAAACTTTTCCTGGTTTTGACAATGTAAATGTAATTCAAAAATGATTTTATTATAAAAGACAGAGCAGACCAGACGTTATAAAAGACAGAAGTTCCTTGCCCAAAAATGATTTTATTAGAAAAGATAGAGCAGACCAAATAGAAAAGGTTTCTGTCAACTGTCCTCCGTCGATATAAAACAGAGAATAGTCATTCTCTGTTTAATTTGAAACGGAGAATGATCATTCTCCGAATTAATTAAAACGGAGAGTGGCCATTCTTATGGTTGGTAATGACATTCTCCGTGTAATTTAACACGGAGAATGTCATTCTCCGTTTCAAATTAAATGGAGAATAGCATTACTCAATCGTTTTAATACTGGGAATGGTATTTTCCGTCTAATTCCACACGAAGAATAGCATTCGCCGTTTCAAATGACACGGAGAATGGAATTCTCCGTCTTATTCAACTTTTTCTTGGTTGTAGGATTTTATGTAGTAGTTCAGACTTTTATATGTAAATAAAAGTCAAACTTTTTGTGGTTTTGACAATGTAAATGTAATTCAAAAATGATTTTATTATAAAAGCAGAGCTTATAAGAGACAGAAGTTCCTTGTCCAATTACATAATTATATTGTTGTTTTACAATGTCATTGCTTGGTTCGTGTTACATATTTGCTTGAAAGCAACTTCTTAGCCCATACCAACCTCATCATTGTAATCTCCTGGTGAGTGTTATCGTCATTTTCTCTCGATATTTCGAAGGAAGTAGTAATCAACCTCTGCATATAATACGCCGTGTACAAGAGGCAGTTGGGTGCCTGTTGTTGTGGGCAATTTGGAGAATAATTCAGCACTTTGCTCTCATACTCCATCTTCGTCGGGCATCTCTCCCTCATCATTTCAACTTTTCTCCTGGAGATAGGCTCTAAGGTCTTCTTCATTAATTCTGCATCCACCATACACTTTTCGTACGTGGTTTGCCTCAATGAGTTGTAGTGTGTCCAGTCGTAGGAGATAAAGTTGAATGTGAGCAGAGTATAGTGTCTGATGGGTAAATTAAAGAGTGGGATGAATAGCAACTCTATGTCGTCCTCCAAACCCATGACGAAGTCTACTACATCTGTTTGGAAGTCTTTAAGGATGTCGAATTTTGTGTCTGGTTCAGTGGCACGTTCAACGATGTTCTATTTCCCAAAAACAAAACACAATATCATGAATAATTTTTTTCTGTCATTTTTCATCGGTGTACACATGAATATGGATTTTTCTGTTTGGATTCTTACCAATGTGTGGGGCATCAAGAATGCAGACCACTTATGTTTCAATGTTTAGGGCGCCGGCTTTTGCTTCTGGATCAATGGCACGTCCTTTGAACTAGACGGGGCACACCTTCTTTTAATGTCTTGAATTTCTCTCAGCTTCCTTATTATTAGGTTCAATATGCCAGCCTCCATGTCTTCATAGTTGAGTATGTCTTGCAGGTCTATTGCAGACAGCTGGACTGTAATTTTATTTTTACCCTTCTTTGGCAAAAATAAGTATACAATATCACCGCACATAAATTTAGTTTAGATTAAATTAATAAAGATAGATTCTCATTACATAATTGTGAAAAAAGTCTAGAAAAAACAAAAGAAAAAAATGGTTCAGAATACATACTTTGGACACTTCTTTTTGGGAATTACGATGTCGATGTATTGCTTCTTCAGCTCTTCATCCGCATCTTTCCAAAGTAAGAGTTCATCGCATTCCCTTAGTATGACACGGTTCTTCTTTAATTCAGCCATTTTGGCGTCTTCTCCTGATTTCAGAGCGACATTAATCTTCCGCTTTTTATTAGCCTCTCCAACTGTATTCTTTTCCAAGGGAGTAGCATCTTCAACAGCTAATGGCGCTGATGGTTTTCTGAACCTCTTTTCCCTCGATCCTCCTCTTCTTTTAGCTTCTTTTGGAGCAGCAAGTTCAGCAGCTGCTTGAATCTCCTGACGCTGCAATGCTACAACCATGGCTTCGAGATCAACGATTTTCTTATCCTTTTCAATGGCTTCAATATTAAACGATTCAACTTTATTTTGAAGCTCTCTTTTCTCCTCAGCGAGCCTTTTATTTGTTTCTCTGAGTTGCTCGGTTGTTTGCACTGAAATAAAACACACAACAATGAAATGTATGATATAAATCTAACACAGAGAATGACATTCTCCGTATAATATAATATGGAGAATAGCATTCTCCGTTTGGAATTACACAGAGAATAACCTTCCTAGTATCGAAATGATAGAGAATAGCAATTATCCGTTTCAAATAACACGGAGAATATCATTCTCCGTGTTATAATACACGGAGAATAGCCATTCTCCTGGAAGATTACAAATCAAAAATTTGAAATAGAAAAGATTTTACCTTTTGCATGTACCATCACAACGTTGACTGCACGTTGTTGCGCTTCTTCTGCCTCGAGCTCTTTCAGCTTTTCTTTGAGTATGGCATTCTCAAGGTTGGCTGCACGTAACTGTGCTCCTTGTGTCTACATCTTTTTTAACTTTTCTTTGAGTTCTTTATTCGGCGCAAGAATATCAGAATGATGTCTTCTCAAATCCTCCAGTTCATGTACAGAGCCCTTCATCACAACGTTGACTACACGTTGTTGTGCTTCTTCTGCCTCGAGCTCTTTCAGGTTTTCTTTGAGTATGGCATTCTCAAGGTTGACTGCACGTAACTGCGCTCCTTGTGTCTCCATCTCTTTTAACTTTTCTTTGAGTTCTTCATTCTGCGCAAGAATATCAGAATGATGTCTTCTTAAATCCTCCAATTCCTTTGCTGAGTCGTCCATCACAGCGCCCATTTCATGATGCTGTGGTATCCGTTGTTCATCAAAATTATCCCCACCTGCTTCTTGGTGTTCTTTCTCTCCCTCTTTTTTAACTTCTTCTATAGGTGTCTCATCTTCTTTGTGCCCTTCTTTTTCCCCAACAGGTATAACCAGATCTTCCAATATCATCTTCGATCTCAACTTGTTGTGATATTCGGCCTTGAGGAAGTTTGAGATTTTATACCCATTCCATGTGAAAAATCTTGGGTAATCAGAAATTGGGGCGAACTTCCTTTCCACAAATTTACTATGTTCTACAAACCAATAGAGGAAGTATATTGTGCAACCTTCCAATTTGTGGAAAGCCATTGAGTAATCCCTTCGTTCAGTTTTGCTTCTACTCCTCTTTATGCTATCCATTACATATGCCAGGATTAACCTTGGCCAGCATATACTGTTGATGACGTCCATACTGTCTACCAAGGCCAAGAATCTGTACGACAAATTTAAACCGCCAGATTTTGTGAAGAATAATGTTTGGCACAAGTGAAAGATTATTAGCTTGACCAAATCATCTGGATTAACAGCGTTATCTCTGCCACGAAGTCGTCGTAACAATTTAAAGAACTTGTCTCTCAGTTCCTTATTCATGACTTCTGCGTGTTTGGCCTTAGAATTAGCCAGCAATCTTGTGAAATGATCTCTACACAGGCTCAATGATGCTGGTGGTGTGGGCTGCTGTTGTTTTTTCTTTATCAATCTTTTGTAAAAAAAACATCATTATCGCTTTCTTTATTCAGCGGTAGACCGAAGATGACTGCCATATCGTCGACGCTTGGCGTGATTTTAACAGTGGTGCTCAATTCAAAGCACCCGACGCCATCTTCTTCTTCTGTGTAACTTGTAATTAAATTCTCAAGCCCTTCCCTTACCTTGGCCAATTCGGAGACGTGGACTCTATTTTTGTAGAAAATCTCGACAAAATTCCAGAAACCGGTATTCTTCAAGGAATCAATAACTGGCTCAGGTAAACGGCCAACATCTTGATTGACCTCCTCCATAAGATTTAGCATTGGCTTGAAGGTAGAACGAAAAAGTTTTGAATCCTTATTCCTGACAGATTTTTTTCTACAAAACAAAAAAAACAAAAAATTAGGTCGAAAAATGGCCATTCTTATGGGTTTTAACACTAGAAATGACATTCTCCATGCAAACTAACACGAAGAATGTCATTCTCCGTTTCGAATGACACGGAAAATGTCATTCTCCGTTTAAAATAAAATGGAGAATGAACATTCTAATATGTTTTAACACTGGGAATGTTATTCTCCGTTTCAAGTTAGACGGAGAATGCCATTCTCCGTTCCAAATTAAACGGCGAATAGAATCCTCAATCGTTTTAACACTAGGAATGCTATTCTCCGTGTAATTGGAAACGGAGAATACTATTCTCCGTTTGTAAAAACACGAAGAATAGCATTCTCTTTCGTTTTAACTCTTGTAATGCCATACTACGTTTAATTTAAAACGGAGAATAGAATTCTCCGTTTCAAATTAAACGGAGAATAGAATTCTCCGTTTAAATTAACACGAAGAATAGCATTCTCATGTGTTTTAATACTGAGAATGTCATTCTTCGTTAAAGTAAACAGAGAATGATATTATTGATTTAATTTAGACGGAGAATGGCATTCCAAGTATAATTTGACAGGAAGAATGAACATTCAAATGCGTTTTATGATGGAGAATGTCATTCTCCGTGTAATATATACAGAATTTGCGAACATAAACTCAAAGTTATACCTTCTGATTGCACTTCTTCTTGCACTTATTTTTGTTTAGCAACTTTTCTCTTTTTCTTCTGTGCAACTTTCTTAGAATAGGATTTCAGTTGTTTTTCGTCTTTCTCTTTTAGATTTTATGTAACTGGTGCATCTTATCTAATTGGTGATGCTGCCGGTGATGATTCTGTCGCTGATGCCGACATGGTGTGAAGATTGCAAATAGGGAGGAAGGTTTGAAGATTTTGGAGGAGAATGACCTAGGTTTGAGTACAGAGTGAAGTATGGAAGAAGAGGAAGAATCGAAACGGTTTTCTTTTTTTTGTAATAGAAGGGTTCGGGGGTGTTTTGAATTAATTAGAAGGGCAAAAATGTCATTCGATGGAAGGGTAAAAAGAATCGAAACCGTTTGGACTCCTTTCTGCTTAATTATATTAATTTGAAGGGCAAAATGATTCTGCTTAATCAAAAAGAATCGAAGCCGTTTGGCAAAAATGTCATTACAACTCAACAAAACAAATGAACATAATACATTAGATATAAAAGAAGAAGAAAAAAATCATCGTCTTCCATATTCAATCATTTCAGATTGGACTCCTTTTAGTACTTCATTGTGCTCTGAAGTTATAATCCATTCAGCAGCTTTGCGTCTTTCCATTCCCGCATCAAACTGCATATAACAAACATAACATCAAAAATATTGCTCTAAAAAGTGTAAGTTTTTAACGACATATTTTCAGACTTACATTGAGAGAACGGTACTCTAGACTACATCAGTCTTTCATGAATACAATTACAAAAATTCCACAATCAACAAAATTGCCTTGGCGGGGAACATAAGAAAGACATTTTATTGCAAAAGTAGAAAAGCTGAACCTAGCATCTCTCAACTTCAAAATCTCTTCTTCGAGAAAGAGATCCAAATTTGAAAGCTACAATTACCAGAATACAATATGTATTAGTATACCGCGTATCTTGTACCAAATTCATAAAAATTGATGAATATGAGCTTACTATTTCTTTTATGACTGTTTTGTTTTGAATCGAATCATCTTTAGATGCAAGTGAGTCCCAAATTTCAACAGTCCTTGTTTTAACCAGAACTCTTGCAAGAGTATATTATTCGTCCAAAAGAATGGATATGTATATCTGAATCAGGATTAATTAGGTAAAATAAATTAGTAAATTTTCAGAAAATTAGGATTAATATTTAAACAGAAATACATTAATACTTCGTTACAAGTGCTTAAAGATCCCATGTAATCCTGAAAATATTTGTACTTCTTTCATATTTTATGAAGCTTTTTGTCGGATGTAGGTAACGTTTCTTTCTACATACACATCAATTAATACATTACGAAGGACAAACAAACGAGAAAATTGTTAATGCATATGCATTGAAGAATAAAATGCTCACTCACCGATATCCTTATTGGTAAAAGCCATATATTAGCTTTATTGGAGGTTCTTTTTCGTTCCTCTGCGGTGAGAAGAGCAGAGACAATGCCTACAATCTGAATAAATCATTAAAAATGTCAACGATGGAATCAAAGTAAACATAGATGGCATCTAAGAAGAAATATACTATCTATACATACCCCATTTTTAATTTTTGTTAAAGGAGCTAAGGTCTTCATCTCAAACCGAGACACATAGATTTTGTTGCAAGATGATATTATTTCTCTAAGAAAAGAAACAAATAAATTAGGAGAAAAAACTGTTGGAATTAATCAAAACTCATATTACTTACTCGTCAGGTCTATCATCGACAAAAATATAGTCGTAATAACTCAAAGAACCACTAGTACAATTGCTAGGCTTCGAGGTTGAACCCCTTGTTAAACATTTCGATGGTGTACGGGATCTAAATTTCTACGCACTTTTTCGAAGAACTGCTAAAGTCAGTTTCTTCTGTAGGACACAATGCGAGAATTCGGTCTAATGCTTTACTACGATTTTGTAGCACCATGTCCTCCTCATCGGAAGATTTAACGGAAACCACCTTCACATTATTAAATACTCCAAATGAAGATGCCTTCTTCAAAGCTGGAGATTCTTCAATCTTCTCCAAACGCCGAGAGAAATTCATTTGTTCAATTTGTATTGAACCAAGCTTAGAATTGATCGATGCAACTTTAGCTAAAATCGTCGACAGTTGTTGTTCAATCCTGCACAACATACGCGGAATGAAAGTTTCATTTGGAGTTGGCAACCAATCTTCTACGTCTTCTACATTTCCTACGACACGAGTAGACATCTTGAGAACAAGAAAACTATTGTATTTCAGACAACTATTCTATGTATTTTAGAATAAATAATAGTACTATGAAACAAGAAAACTATTGTATATATAGCAAGAGAGAAGTACAAAAAGTGAGAAAGATGGAAAGACAAATAAATTTTGAGACTAGCAAACAATCTACTAGCCGTTTGATTGAGGAGGGCTCGAGGAAGATTCTACTAGCCGTTTGAAAAATACAAAAGGTTATCATGATCAACTTCAATTAAGGAACTCTATAAGAAGTTTAATTTCGTTTGATTGAGGAACTCGACGAAGTCCGCCGCGAACCGAAACTTCTTTTTCTTTCCTTCTTCATCTCCGTTTCTCCTTCCACCACCACCACCATGGCCTGTAGCTTTATAAAAAAAATATTAAATTGTTAGATGAAACAAAAAAACTAATTATGGAATACTAAATCAAAATCAAACAGAACACATATTTATAGAAAACATGAGATTAAAGATAAAAGTGTCACATAAGCAACACCATAATTTTACAACAACTAAGCAGACTCTGCTAAGCAATAACTAAAATTAGGGATTGTGTCATCCTTTGTAATGCATGTTGTCCGTATTACATATTTTTGGAATACGTGTATGTATTTTATTCTGTATTGCATGATTCCTTGTTTAGCTTGCATCTTGGCTTGGTTTATTCTTGGTTTGGGTTGGCTTGGTTCGGTTTGGGATTGCTCTTGGTTCATCATAAACCAAGGAGTGAACCCCCTACCTACCACCACCATTTGTATTTATTAGCCCTCTTCATTCTCTCTCTTTATTTATCATCTTTTTCTTCCTCATTTACTTCCTTACCTACTAGAGAGAGGAGAGAGAGGTCTAGACAAGTGCAACTTGCTTCATGCTCTAATTTTATTGCTTCATTCTTTTCCTTGTAGCATTTTAGCTTACTTTAGAACTTGGCATTTTCACTTTCCATGGCTAGATTCTTGTAGATCTATATTTACTTTATTTTCGGATTTCTTAGGTCTTGATCTACTTAATCTGGTTATTTTTGAGTTTTGATGGTTCCATGTTGTAGAGAATTTTGTTCTACCCTATTTTGACCTATGAAAGTTCGGATTTGGGCTCCGGATGAAGGTTTTATGAAGCTTAGAAGGCATGGGCTCATAGTGTTCTTCTCCTCGGAAATTTGGAGAAGAAGAACAGTTCCCTGGCGTATGGCTGTACTTGACCGCATGAGTATTCATGCGGCAAGTCGCCTCCAGCCGCATGAAACCCTTGTACTTCTAAGCCGCATGAAACATAGTCCCAGCCGCATGAGGCTGAGTCCCATTCTTAGCCGCATGGGCTCATTTCTCATCAGCCGCATGGATCTTGCTCCGCGAGCCGCATGAACCCGAGTCCGTTCCAGCCGTATGAGAACCCTTTCCTTTGAGCCGCATGCGCCCTTGACTGAACCTAGCCGCATGCGCCCTTGCTTATGTAGCCACATGTGTGCCCGCTATATCGAGCCGCATGGATTTCCCTCCCCTCAGCCGCATGAGGCCCAGTCATTTCCTGGCTGCATGGACTCCCAGCAATCTTGAGCCGCATACGCCTTGGGCTTCCTTCTAGCCGCATGAAGCCGCGCGCCTGCTCCATGTTGAACCCAAACCCTTGGCCTCATGGAACCACTGATTCAGCCGCATGGGCTGTTCTCTTCTTGCCGCATGAGATCCATCCTGGCCGCATGTGCCTTAACCGCATGGCTCTTCTATAGCCCTGAATATTGATATTTTATTAGATATTTTACGTCTATTTTATATCCTTACGCCTTTTGTCATGAACTTGAAAATCATGGATTTATTTAATATGTTTAATGATACCTGAGCATGACACGATAGTGATCCGTAGTGGTGCACTCTTGATAAGTAAACCTGATATGACCTGATAGTGGCCCGTCGTGGCATACTCCTGGCAAGTACACCTGACATGACATGACCTGTATAATTAACCTGGACACCGTGGGCGATTGTGCTTGTACAAATAATCCAGTCCTGTCTTGCATCATGTCTAGGACAGGGACTCCTGAGTACCACGGTCAGGAGTACCTACTAAAATGGACTAAGGCTAAATAACTAGATTAATACATTAGTCATAAAGAGATCTCCCAGCTACAGGCAATCCCGTTACCTGGGCACGCCTTGTGATCTGTAGCCTGCCGTCGAGTAGGGCACATTTCCAGCACACTGTCATGTGTTGCACCCTTCAAGCTACCTAAGGGTACATTCGTTTCCTGGACGATGTACCCACCTGAATTCAACTCTAATTCTTTTAACCCGGGTAACCTGGATGGTCTACAGGGCTTGTGGCTGTGGAATAATCTCACTGCATCTTGCTAGTAATTAGGCCTGTGATAACCCTAGTTAGTTAAAGTATCAAGCCGTAATTCTTGCTTGGCCGTAAAATAATTGGATGGAGTCTAACCAGTCTAAGTCTTGTCCTAATTCTGTCCCAGATTACTACATAACCTGAATGCCTGTATTTATTTTATCGATAAATGGTGAGAATTCCAAGTTCTGTTTAGACGAAGGGTTACAACCCCGGTCCTTGTTTACGGGTTGTAACCTGGTTATCTGAATGGTTCCATGGTTATCTCGTCGTATATCATCCTGATGTATTTTCTTTATTTTCCAGTTCTTACTTTTATTTATATCTTGTGTTGATTGCTGGTTTTAGTTCCTAAGTGAAGCTTCCTTTGTGGCACTTGCTCTTTCTGGGATCTCACCCAGCTGGTTTTGTATGGCCAGATTTCGGAGCAGCTCCAGAGGATCTACCGACCTTCCAGCCAGATGGTGGCCACTAAACGAAACCCTGGCAACGAGTGGGTTATTTTTGGCTCTCCCACTCTATTGTAAAAATATTCTTTTGAGGCGTTTAGCCGACGAGCACCTATTTAGCTCGATTGCATTTACTTACTGTCTGCCTACCGGCTGTAACATGATTGACAAATCCTAGGGTTGATCATGTATGACTAAACTCTTGCTAGTCCTAACATTTTGTAATGACTAGCTTCATGATCAGCTGAATATGTAATATTTGGGACGCCTTATTATTGTACATTTAATGATCATACATCTTGTAACTTTACTTACTTACTTGTGATTGAGACACTAGGCTTGTTCATGACCATAGGAGACTGTTCGCTTGTAGTAAACCCTCATGTATCTAGACAGCCGTGACCGTATAGCGAGATGGAATCCATTTCAATATACGTAGCTGGCTATGTCTGCCTCCGCTCTCCAGTATTCTGGTTCTGGGGCATGACATGGTTTAAGTGCTGGCCCATGCAGGTCTTGAATATCAAGATATGTGAGGGTTTACCGAATAGATGTCTCAATCAGTATTCGTCCTTGATCTCTGCTCGTATCTTCTGAATCCCTGGATTCTTGTCTTGATCATATGCTTGTATCGTTAATCTGTCCTGGTCCTTCCTTATTCTTCCCTATATCGTCTTCTTCAGCGGCATTGTTCGTGGTCCTACCGACCAGCAAGACGGAGCACCTCCCGCGGACCAGCAGCAACCTGGAGATCAAGCCCAGCATTCCGGAGTAGCCTCCAGAGTCGTGCCTTCTAGCGGAGAGCCACCAGTCCAGCCAGTTCAGCCTGCCGAGCCTGATGACGGCACTTTGGTAGGACTCGTCAGGACCTTGATAGCTTCTCAAGATCGTCGTGGAGATGCCTTGTAACAGGCAGTGGCAGATGCTTTGACCAGAGGCGGTCATCAGGGTAACAGTGCGGCCAACAGCTTCAAGCGCTTGAACCCTCCGTTCTTTGACGGTAGTGAAGATGCTATCGCAGCAGATGCATGGCTTCAGGACACAGAGATGATTCTAGAAGCAGCCAGGACCCCGGAGAACGAGAAGGTGGCCGTTGTGCGCCTGCAGTTGTTAGATCTTGCCCGCAGCTGGTGGGCAGCGCAGGCCGTTGGATTAGCAGCACCCATTGCTTAGGTAGTATTCAGAGAGAGATTCCAGACTAAGTATTTCGATGCTGTAGCTCGGTATGATCTACAGACGAGATTCACCAATCTGAAGCAAGGAGGCAGGACGGTCGACGGATATGTGGTCGAGTTTTCCAGGCTCAGTCGGTTTGCTCCTACCTTGGTGGCAACCGATTATGATAGAGCCCAGCGATTCCAGTAAGGGCTTCACCTAGAGATCTTGTTGGCAGTCGAGCAGTTTGAGCATCAGACTTTTGATGCAGTCTTGAGAGCAGCCCGGAGGCATGAGTATACCTCCCAGAGGATTGTGGATAGGGCCGGAGGTCGGAAGAGATCCCACGGCCAGATGAATCAGTCTTCAGCACCAGCCCTGGCAGCCAGGGCTTTGACTATTGGAACTCCGAGGCGAGCGGCCTCAGTGACGTCGGTTCAGCATTCAACCCCGACGTACCCTCAGCAGCAGAAGCATAAGCAGTCTTCCGCAGTAGGATGTTCTCATTGTGGGAAGCCAGGCCATGTAGTGGCAGAGTGTCGCAGGGCACAGGGATTGTGTTTGGCTTGTGGAGCACCAGACCATAGGGTTGGATCCTGCCCGAATAGGGGTGGTTCATCATCATCCAACCTTTCTAGCTCTTCGGTGAGAGGACCAGCTCCGGTCCAGCAGCAGCAGTATCCATTGCCGAGGCCCTTGCCGCCTCAGGCCCAAGTGTTCCAGCAGCAGAACCCCCAGCAGTATGCACAAGTCCAAGCCCAGAGTCAGAGCAGGCAGCAAGGATTTCAGCAGAGGGACCAGCACCCCGAGGGCATGGTCATGCTATGGTGATGACCACAGAGGAAGGATTGGCACCAGGAGAGGTAGTGGCAGGTACTATTCTCGTCAACTCCTTTCCAGCTTCAGCTTTATTTGATTCTGGTGCATCGCATTCATTTATGTCTGCATAATTCGTGACACGGATAGGATTGAAGCCCGAGTCATTATCAGTAAGGCTCAATATACTTACTGGTAATGGACTTATGGGAGTCGATAGAGTATTTTCCTCCTGTCGGATCGTAGTTAGCGGTAGAGAATTCCCCGCTAGATTGATAGAATTTCCGATGGCCGATTATGATGTGGTCCTAGGGATGGATTGGTTGAGGAACCAGTATGCTAGGATAGAATGCCATATTGGCAGGGTTGTTTTTAGCATTCCAGACGAGCCGGAGTTTTCTTTCTCTCGAGGCGAAGTTGAGTCATCTCCCCCAGTGTTGCGGATGGCAGTAGCAGCAGTTCAGTTACCCAGGATAGTCGAAAAGTTTCCAGATGTTTTCCCAAATGAACTTCCAGGTATGCCTCCGGAGCGGGAGATCGAGTTCACTATAGACTTGATTCCCGGGACAGCCCCAGTGTCAGAGAGAGTCTACAGGATGGCACCGTCAGAGTTGGACATATTGTACAAGATGATTGAAGAACTCAGAAACAAGGGATTCATTCGTGCTAGTGGATCGCCTTGGGGAGCCCCGATGCTTCTTGTGAAAAAGAAGGATGGTACTTCCAGGTTATGTGTTGATTATCGTACCTTGAACTCAGTGACAATCAAGAACAGATACCCTCTTCCGAGGATAGATGACTTGTTTGATCAACTCAAGGGGGCATCAGTATTTTCGAAGATTGACTTGCGCTCAGGATATCATCAGATCAGAGTCAGAGAGCAGGATATCTCGAAGACCGCTTTTAGATCGAGGTATGGGCATTGGGAGTTCCTTGTTATGCCTTTTGGAGCAACCAATGCGCCGGCAGTATTCATGGACCTCATGAATCATATCTTCATGCCTTACTTGGATCAGTTTGTGATTGTGTTCTTGGATGACATCCTGGTCTACAGCAAAAGTGAGGCGAAGCATGAGCAGCATCTCCGTACAGTTCTTCAGATCCTCAGAGAGCACCAGTTATATGCCAAGTTCAGTAAATACGAGTTCTGGCTTGATCGTATTTCGTACTTGGGTCATATCATCACTCGAGGAGGAGTAGAAGTGGATCCCCAGAAGATTGTGGCTATTAAGTCATGGCCAGTGCCCAGCACAGTTGCAGAGGTTCGTAGTTTTCTTGGATTGGCCGGCTACTACCGGCGGTTTGTTTCGGATTTTACTCGAATTTCAGCGCCATTGACGCAGTTGACCCGCAAGGATACGCAGTTTGCTTGGACAGCAGAATGCCAGAGTTCTTTTGAGCAGTTGAAGTGAGGCCTGATAACAGCTCCTATTCTCACGCTTCCAGATGGGACCGGAGGATTCTCAGTATACTGTGATGCTTCAGGCAGAGGTTTAGGATGTGTTCTGATGCAGCATGGGAAGGTAATAGCTTATGCGTCACGACAACTTCGTGATTATGAGAGGAATTACCCAACCCATGACTTGGAGCTGGCAGCAGTGGTGTTTGCACTTAAGTTATGGAGGCACTACTTCTATGGAGACAGGGTGGAGATTTTCATCGACCACAAGAGCCTGAAGTATATTTTCATCCAGAAGGATCTTAACATGCGTCAGAGAAGGTGGCTGGAGCTTCTTGTGGTTTATGATGTCAACTTGCATTATCACCCTGGGAAGGCCAATGTTGTTGCGGATGCATTGAGCAGGAGAGCCAGAGTTTATTTTCTAACAGCGCAACCGAAGCTGTTAGCAGATCTTCAGAAGATGGGTATTGAAGTTGTTCTCCCTTCCAGTGTGGCCTTGATGGCCAGTATGCAAGTTCAGTCCACTATAGTCGAGAGGATCCAGATGGCGCAGTCGGCAGATTCCAAGCTTCAGCGACTCAGAACAGAGTGTGAAACGGGACGTAGACCGGAATTATGCATTCATGATGATGGTACACTTCGACATGGTAAGCGTCTTTGTGTACCCAGCGGAGATATTCGGCAGGAGATCATGTCCGAAGCGCACAGTTCGTATTATTCCATCCATCCCTGCAGTACGAAGATGTACCGTGATATCCGACAGTATTTCTGGTGGAATGGCATGAAGCGGGAGATAGCTCGGTTTGTCTCTCGGTGTTTGGTTTGCCAACAAGTTAAAGCCGAACATCAGAGACCGGCTGGACTTCTTCAGCCCTTATCGATTCCAGAATGGAAGTGGGAGCATGTGACCATGGATTTTGTGACTGGATTACCTAGATCCCCAGCTGGTAGAGATGCTATCTGGGTTATAGTTGATCGGCTCACGAAAGTGGCTCACTTTCTTCCATTCAGAGTTGGTCAGTCGACGGCTCAGCTAGCAGAGATGTACCTCAGGCAGATTGTCAGATTGCACGGTGTGCCAGTCAGTATCACCTCGGACCGAGATTCAAGATTTACGTTGCACTTTTGTCGTAGCTTGCAAGAGAGTTTGGGAACTCATCTCCAGTTCAGTTCAGCATATCACCCGCAGACAGATAGCCAGTCGGAGCGCACGATCCAGACTCTTGAAGACATGTTGCGGTCTTGCACACTTGACTTCAGTGGTTCATGGGAAGATCACTTACACCTGGTGGAATTCTCGTACAACAACAGTTTCCAGGCCAGTATCCAGATGGCACCATTCGAGGCACTGTATGGCAGGAAGTGCAGATCCCCGTTAGCCTGGGATGATGTTGGAGAGAGGCAGATGCTCGGTCCAGAAATGATTGTCCAGACTGTTGAAGTGGTCAGAAGGGTCAGAGATCATCTTCGAGTTGCCCAAGATCGCCAGCGCCATTGGGCCGATTCTCATCGGCGCCCTCTCGAGTTTTCGGTCGGCGATCATGTATTCCTGAGGATTTTACCTAACCGTGGCGTCATTCGTTTCGGCGTACGGGGCAAGCTTAGTCCTAGGTATATAGGACTGTTTGACATTCTAGAGCGAGTAGGAAATGTATCCTATCGTCTCACTCTTCCGTCGTCGCTAAGCGAGGTGCATGACGTGTTCCATGTATCCTAATTACGACGGTATATCCTGGACCCGAGCCACATCCTGGATCATTCGAAATTGGTTGTTGGTACCAACCTTTCGTATGAGGAGAGGCCCGTGTCTATATTGGACCGGAGAGAGAAGATCCTCAAGAACAAGACTATCAAGTTAGTCCGAGTTGCTTGGGGTCATCACTCTTTGGGTGAGTCAACGTGGGAGCGTGAGGATGATATCCGATCGCGATATCCCAACTTGTTTGACTCGTGAGGTATAATGTCTTTCTTATGCCTCATGCCTTCGATTCTTTGCTTGAATGAGTGATTGTCTGCCTAGTTATAGCTTGCATATGATTAATGTAGCTTGTCATTGCTTCTCTAGCCTCTTGATTAAATTTCGAGGATGGAATTCTTTTAAGGTGGATAGAGTTGTAATGCCTGTTGTCCGTATTACGTATTTTTGGAATACGTGTACGTATTTTATTCCGTATTGCATGATTCCTTGTTTAGCTTGCATCTTGGCTTGGTTTATTCTTGGTTTGGGTTGGCTTGGTTCGGTTTGGGATTGCTCTTGGTTCATCATGAACCAAGGGGTGAACCCCCTACCTACCACCACCAATTGTATTTATTAGCCCTCTTCATTCTCTCTCTTCATTTATCATCTTCTTCTTCCTCATTTACTTCCTTACCTACCAGAGAGAGGAGAGAGAGGTCTAGGCAAGTACAACTTGCTTCATGGAGGAACTCTAATTTTATTGCTTCATTCTTTTCCTTGTAGCATTTTAGCTTACTTTAGAACTTGGCATTTTTACTTTCCATGGCTAGATTCTTGTAGATCTATATTTACTTTATTTTTAGATTTCTTGGGTCTTGATCTACTTAATCTGGTTATTTTCGAGTTTTGATGGTTCCATGTTGTAGAGAATTTCGTTCTACCCCATTTTGACCTATGGAAGTTCGGATTTGGGCTCCGGATGAAGGTTTTATGAAGCTTAGAAGGCATGGGCTCATAGTGTTCTTCTCCTCAAAAATTTGGAGAAGAAGAACAGTTCCCTGGCGCATGGCTGTACTTGACCGCATGAGTATTCATGCGGCAAGTCGCCCCCAGCCGCATGAAACCCTTGTACTTCTAAGCCGCATGAAACATAGTCCCAGCCGCATGAGGCTGAGTCCCATTCTTAGCCGCATGGGCTCATTTCTCATCAGCCGCATGGATCTTGCTCCGCGAGCCGCATGAACCCGAGTCCGTTCCAGCCGCATGAGAACCCTTTCCTTTGAGCCGCATGCGCCCTTGACTGAACCTAGCCGCATGCGCCCTTGCTTATGTAGCCACATGTGTGCCCGTTATATCGAGCCGCATGGATTTCCCTCCCCTCAGCCGCATGAGGCCCAGTCTTTTCCTGGCCGTATGGACTTCCAGCAATCCTGAGCCGCATGCGCCTTGGGCTTCCTTCTAGCCGCATGAAGCCGCGCGCCTGCTCCATGTTGAACCCAAACCCTTGGCCGCATGGAACCACTGATTCAGCCGCATGGGCTGTTCTCTTCTTGCCGCATGAGATCCATCCTGGCCGCATGTGCCTTAGCCGTATGGCTCTTCTATAGCCCTGAATATTGATATTTTATTAGATATTTTACGTCCATTTTATATCCTTACGCCTTTTGTCATGAACTTAAAAATCATGGATTTATTTAATATGTTTAATGATACCTGAGCATGACACGATAGTGACCCGTAGTGGTGCACTCTTGACAAGTAAACCTGACATGACCTGATAGTGGCCCGTCGTGGCGCACTCCTGGCAAGTACACCTGACATGACATGACCTGTATAATTAACCTGGACACCGTGGGCCATTGTGCTTGTACAAATAATCCAGTCCTGTCTTGCATCATGTCTAGGACAGAGACTCCTGAGTACCGCGGTCAGGAGTACCTACTAAAATGGACTAAGGCTAAATAACTAGATTAATACATTAGTCATAAAGAGATCTTCCAGCTACAGGCAATCCCGTTACCTGGGCACGTCTTGGGATCTGTAGCCTGCCGTCGAGTAGGGCACATTTCCAGCACACTGTCATGTGTTGCACCCTTCAAGCTACCTAAGGGTACATTCATTTCCTGGACGATGTACCCACCTGAATTCAACTCTAATTCTTTTAACCCGGGTAACCTGGATGGTCTGCAGGGCTTGTGGCTGTGAAATAATCTCACTGCATCTTGCTAGTAATTAGGCCTGTGATAACCCTAGTTAGTTAAAGTATCAAGCCGTAATTCTTGCTTGGCCATGAAATGATTGGATGGAGTCTAACCAGTCTAAGTCTTGTCCTGATTCTGTCCCAGATTACTACATAACCTGAATGCCTGTATTTATTTTATCGATAAATGGTGAGAATTCCAAGTTCTGTTCAGACGAAGGGTTACAACCCCGGTCCTTGTTTGGTTTACGGGTTGTAACCTGGTTATCTGAATGGTTCCATGGTTATCTCGTCGTATATCATCCTGATGTATTTTTTTATTTACCAGTTCTTACTTTTATTTATATCTTGTGCTGATTGCTGGTTTTAGTTCCTAAGTGAAGCTTCCTGTGTGGCACTTGCTCTTTCTGGGATCTGACCCAGCTGGTTTTGTATGGCCAGATTTCGGAGCAGCTCCAGAGGATCTACCGACCTTCCAGCCAGATGGTGGCCACTAGACGGAACCCTGGCAACGAGTGGGTTATTTTTAGCTCTCCCACTCTATTATAAAAATATTCTTTTGAGGCGTTTAGCCGACGAGCACCTGTTTAGCTCGATTGCATTTACTTACTGTCTGCCTACGGGCTGTAACATGATTGACAAATCCTAGGGTTGATCATGTATGACTAAACTCTTGCTAGTCCTAACATTTTATAACGACTAGCTTCATGATCAGCTGAATATGTAATATTTGGGACGCCTTATTATTGTATATTTAATGATCATACATCTTGTGACTTTACTTACTTGCTTGTGATTGAGACACTAGGCTTGTTCATGACCATAGAAGACCGTTGGCTTGTAGTAAACCCTCATGTATCTAGACAGCCGTGACCGTATAGCGAGATGGAATCCATTTCAATATACGTAGCTGGCTATGTCTGCCCCCGCTCTCCAGTATTCTGGTTCTGGGGCGTGACATCCTTGGATTTTATTTACACAAAGAAGAGATTTGAGAGAACGAGCTTTTATCGGCTTCCTAAATATACCATTCTCCGTCCTAAATGTACCATTCGTCGTCGCTGTTATCATCTAGATTGCCAGCGGCGGTGGTGTCGTCTACATCGCCTACAGACCTGGACACACTGTGTCCTTAGGGATTGTGTCCTCCTTGGATTTAATTTATACAAAGAAGAGATTTGAGAGAACGAGCTTTTATCGACTTCCTAAATGTACCATTCTCCGTCCTAAATGTACCATTCGTCATCGGTGTCATCATCTAGATTGCCAGCGACGGTGGTGTCGTCTACATCGCCTACAGACCTGGACACACTATGTCCTTAGGGTTTGTGTCCTCCTTGGATTTAATTTACACAAAGAAGAGATTTGAGAGAATGAACTTTTATCGGCTTCCTAAATGTACCATTCTCCGTCCTAAATGTACCATTCGTCGTCGGTGTCACCATCTAGAACGCCAGCGGCGGTGGTGTCATCGTCTAAATAGTCTACAGACCTGGACACATTGTGTCCTTCCTTTTCGGCCGACACACAATTATTGTTTTATATACGTAGTTGCACAAAATATTAAATTATATGGACGAAAAAGAAAGTAAATATGAGTTAATTTAGGATGTTCATTGAAAAATTGCATTGAAGAATGACCTGCTATAGCAAGTTAACAAGAGGTCAAAAGTCAAAAATAGCATTAAATGATGTCTCCTGCATTATTTAATCTAAATTTAATCTGAACCGTTGGATGAACATCCAACGGTCCAGATTTTGGATGTATCGATACATCCCAAAAAGGGTGGATGTATTGTAGAATTTTCCATATATATATATATATATATATATATATATATATATATAACTCCACTTCCCGATTTTGAGAAAATGAATTTGATTTCTAATAATTACAATTGTTATTATTAAGTTTCAAATAATAAGTTTTTATTTTTTTTAAATAATAAATATGGTGATTCATATGTTTGGAGGGAAATTAGTTGGGCAGAAATTTTGAATTTCAAAAAGGTTGTTACAACTAATTAGAGTGGTCCCCACTCAACTCACAAGATTTTCTAACTGATTTCTGGACTTTTTGTAATTTATGAAAAGGAAAGGGAGTTTAGTGCAAAAAACCAAGGGGCGGGGGGTGTTTTGTGAAATTTTTGTTTGCCCATAAATCATGTTCTGGAGAGAGAATCGCTCATTTCTCTCTTCCTCGAATTCCTGAGCTCCTCCTTTCCCCAACTCCGATCTTCCCCAACCCAAACCCTAGACTCCAGATCCCTTCTCCTGGCAGCGACGATGGCAAAGTTCACGGCGACTCGACCTCTTCCGGCGAGTTGAAGGCAGCTGCGACGATCCCTACCCAGCGTTACTCACCAGCGGCGACTGCATCCATTGCGGACTACGGATCTTTGGCGAGACGAGACTCCGATCTAGAGAAGACGCTTGGACGACCTCCTCCGACTTCCCGGCTATTCATCAGCGGTGGTGCGTTCAATCCAACCTTCCGGCGCGGTCGAAGAGCGATGGCCGAGCTTCTTCTCCGGTGACACTTCGACAAAGTTGCAGTAAGCTTTGTTCTGATCCTATCCTTGCTAAGTCTACTTAGGTTTTTATCGATCTAATTGTCCCAGATCGGGAATTGCAGATCTATATCACCTCCTTGTCCGGCGACTTCGAGTTCACGTCTCTTCCGATCCACAGGATCAACTCCCGTTGTGTAAGCCGACCCTCTAAACTTCAGATCCAAAGTTATAGGGATGAATTTGTTGTATTCCTGATTTAAATGCCTGTTTATTTTTGATCGGATGCTAGTAGACGTCCCGACGTCAGAGACAAACGGTTGGGTGATATTTGAGTTTCTGCCGAAGAACGACATTGCGGGTGAGTTCCTTCTCTACTTGATTTCCCTGTATTTTTGGAACTTAAGAGTAATCTGGGTGTTATTTTGGACTGAGTTCCACTCGTTTGATGATTTGCCTCAGTCAGGAATGTTCCGTGTCCAGAGGTTTAGAGATCGTGTCGGATACTGTGAGGTACCTTCCTCAAACCAAACCTTCGACCCAGGTAACTAGTTGATTCTTCTTTGTCTTCTGCTATTTAGTGAATTTTGATAAGGGCGTGGGGCAGAATTGTAGGTTGTGTTCGTGACCGTGTCCTGGTGTGAGTTCCTGACCTGCGTAGTGTTCGTATCTACTCTTGATTGATGTTTGGTTCGTTTGGCTTGGGGTGTGTTGACCAGGATCGGTTGGGTTGTAGCAATGGATTGTGTCGGCGTGCGTCTGCAATGCGAATCTGTGGTGTGGCTAGTTGCAGTAGCAGTATTTATGTGTACATGACCAGAGTTGATGTGTCCAAGTTATGGTTGTGACTGTAGGATGTCCTTGGTGTTGTTCGTGTCAGTGACGAAGTATTCGTGTGTATCAACTTGGGATATACAGACCGGCCTTGCTCATTCTGAGTATCAAGAGTTTATGTAATTATTATTATTCTTTGATACAATCTCATTGTATAATTTTTCTCTTCTTACTTTTCTGTGAAATTCGTATACTGCGTTCTCTTTGATTCTGAGTTCCAAGGGTGACTGATGGGTTAGCTTGAAATGCCTCCATTTTTTATTTATATTGCTGTATATTTCTCCATCTTAAGTTCGATTTGGTTATACAGGTTCTATAATTTTCCTTTGGTTTATGAAACTCAAGGAGAGGATTGGTGTCAGCATTTGCTTAGGCCTCTTTCCAGTTGTTTTAACTTTTGGCTTAGGTTTTTATATATATGTTGGGTCCTGAAGACATTTGAGTGTTCTCAAGTTGTAGTAGTTTTGTGAATCCAGTTGCTGACAGTCATGGGATTTAATTAGAATTATTATAACTAGAATCTATAACCTCAAGAGATTATGTTTAGTTCATAACCAACTTGTACAAATTATTAACAGGAGAACATCTAGCCCCGATCTTCACCCGTACTTTCCTGGAGCAAGGCAAGTACATTCTATGGTCTTGTGCATTTCATTATATCCTGTGCTTTCTTGATTGACACATTGTAACACGTCATGTATTTTCTGGTGCTCATGTTCCTTGTTCTTATTACTTGTACCTGGGGTGGGGAAATATACTATTTATGTGACCAAACCCAAGAAACAACTCAGGTGTATTTAGCTTAGACCCCGCATCGTGCACGCGGGTCCTAAGCCGTACCATTCTTGTGCTTTCATGTGCTTACCCCTAGCCGGTCACATACTTAGTTATATTTCAAATATTGTACACACATTTAGGAGATATATCATGTACTTAGTTCCCGTGATTCCTGCGATACCATGTTCTTTCATGTTCTTATATTTCATGTTCTTTCATGTTCCTACATTTCATGTACTTTACATACCATGTTCCCTTGTACTTTCATGTCATGATGTCTTGTTCATTGCCTAGAACTGTACTTTGCTCCGCTCCTGACTGGATAAGTTGCAGGTATGCTTACAGGATATCATTCTACCTTATGGGCCAGAGCCCGGGATCTTAGCTGAGCAGGATGGTCATGACTTAGCTTGAGGTTTCAGGTTTAGACTGTTAGCCTTACTTTTAGATATTGATTTAGAATTCATAGTACATTTCATTCTTGATGACTCGTACATTTAGAATTGTAGATTAAGGTTATCATTCTGGGATACGTTTTTAGATGCTGTGATTATATACTTTCATGTTTATCTGGTTAGTTTTCCCTAGCTTGGTACAGCTTACTTCGTCATGTCTAACGACGAAGGATTGGCGTGTCCGACTCGTGTCCGATTATTCGAGAGCGGGTCATGACATGTTTTTTGTGGTGGCCCATGCAGGTCAATCCTAATGGTACCTAGGTATTAGAGTACTATTGGGGGACTTGATTATACTCGGAAAACTTGATCACAGCATAGAAAAAATCGAAAAATAAGGGTATATCAGGTATATTGATATTCTATAAACACTTGTTGTATTTAGGTCTAGGTTATTTTAACAGTTTTCTGTTTTTCAGATAGTTCAAAAGCACGCGACACCGGAACAGTCGATCCACCTACACTTGAGGATTTCGAGCTTCCACTACCTTCTATCGCCACTACTATCCCCATGGGTAGCACACCGTTGACGAAGACGTTTCAAGAGTTCCTTGACACCAGCAGGCTGTCCTTTTCCAATCCAGACTTGTAAATGCATTTTTCGAGTTAGAGAGGACTTCTGACTTCCAGACTCTCAGACTCTTAGACTTTTTCGACACCGAGCGCATATCTTTTACCAGGGAGCAGATCGAGAACCTGAAGCCGCCACTGAAGATCATCTCAGCATGTGAGGATCCGACTTCTCTGAAGATTGGAGCCACCAGCCAGGAGATCCAGAATGTAGCACAGACAATAGGACACAACAAGAAACTGAAGCTCAGAAGGAACATGAAGATTTATGACAAAGACAGCAACTACCCTGGACCCGCAAAGCGTCACAACACTCAGTCAGCATTTCTTCGGTCACATCACCAGTCGCATCATTAGGAGCAGATCTCAGCAGCCAGCATGCCAGCAGCTATATATTCCTGCCAGAGCCCTACACTTCAGCCCCAGCGGGAGATCCAGATTCAGATCCAGCCGACGATCATTTACAATTTCTGCCACCTATCAGGATGCCACTATGAAGAGTGCCGCAAAAGACAGAGGTGTAGAAGCATGAAAAATGAGGGATATTACTTTTAATCCCACATCGAAAAGGAGAAGAAGAGAGGTCCAATTTCACTCTATATATAGAGCCCTCTTGCCTCCTTTGAAAAGGGCACCAAAATAAACAAGAAAAGGGAGCCCGTTATCTAGGGAGCCCGTTCGAGCCACAAAAAGTTGCAGCAGTTCTTCTCTTCGTTTGGATTGGCTGCAAGTTCTTCACTCGCTGTCGTGGCAAGGAAAATTTGGACTCTGAGTACTATGCACCCCAGCAGGCTGGTACGAAGAAGTCCAAGGCAGCACGGGCCATGCGCCTCAAACGTGCTATGCCGGCGGCAAACCAGAAGCATGCGCTCATAATCATGCGCGCTGCTGATGGTAAGCTGTACAAAGTTGACTCAGGTGCTTCAGCGCCAGAAACGAGCCGACCCACAAAGTCATTGTCTCACTTGGGCACATCTGCTGCGTTCGCAACCAAGTCGAGCAAGGCAAACCCAGTGGTCTTGAACTCCCGCGCCTCCATTGGTTGTGCGTCTGAGGCTCGTTCAAGTCACTTTAAATGTTGTTCCCCCACTACTGATCTGAGCGTATGTTCTGCGTTGGATCAGGGGGCGTAGCATTCACTTGACCACCCCGGCGCTTGGCCTTGCCATGCGCCTGATGGGGGTGTAAAGGTGGCACTCTCACTTGACCACCCCGGCGCTTGGCCTTGCCATGTACCTGATGGGGGTGTGAAGGTGGCACTCTCCTCTAACGATTTGCGTAATATGATCATTCACAAACGCCGATCAGGAGAGCCGACCGATAAGCATAATACACCCCTCACAGGGCACACTTGTGCTACGGTCGTCATCAACTGTTGCTGTCGCAAGACAGTGGCTCCACCACCAAGGCAGTCTGTGTTCCAGCAGTTGCAATATGTTGTGCATGTCTTCCAGCGCATCACTCCGCCCGTCAGAGTGAATCACTTCCTCGTCAACGCACAGGCACATCTGCCAGCCTGGGGCTCTTCCATCATCAAACCCAAACCGTGCATTCAACTTGGCACTCGATGTCGTACCAGCAAGCGGCTCGAACATAAACTGTTATGACTATTCCAACTCGCCGAATCTCAGTCTTCTGAAGGATTTCACCGTCAAAGCTTCTTCGAACAAGGAGGACCATCATCCATAGTACAACGTCTTGCCAAGGTGGATGATCAGTCGAATCCATCTTCGTCAAGAAGTCAAGGGAGAGACAACAAAACTCTCTCAAACTGTTGCTATTTATAGGCCAGGGCAAATCAAACCCATGTGCCAAGTGGCAACCTTCCCGAAGTTAGTACAATAAACTTGTATTTATGATGATGAATTGTTAAGTCAGAGAGCCATCAATGCTCCGAAGAACTCAACAGCCGGATCAATGAAGAAGCGTCATGCAACGGATGCGCCGGTCAGATCGCACATCATACTGACGCGCCCATCAGTACCAAGCGCCTTACGAGGATGCGCCCATGCGTCCCCATGCGCCTAGTAGAATGCAGATCGACGTGCCTACTCAACAGTCCATCACCTGTCAAAGAACATTAAATGCTGAAGTCTGACAGAGTTGGCAGCACGTCCCCCGAGGACTGATTGACAGCTTTTTTCAGAGACGAAGCGTCGCCGACGTCAGCATCATTATTACTCTCCTGCGGTGGTTACGAGCCACGTGGCCGCCTAACCATCTCGCATGCACCTCCGCAGCCATGCGCCCAAATCTCTGCATACGCCTCAAAAGCCATGCGCCTCAGACTTTTCTCTGATCCCTAAAGACAGAAGTCAAGTCACTACTGAAGCCTCGCATGCGCCTCAAAAGTCGTGCGCCCAGACTGGTTCATGACTCCTAAAGGTTACAAGCCAAATTCTCCTCATGCGCCCAATTCCAGGCGCATCCTATCAGATCACTCCCCACCAAATCTGAGATCTTTGAGCCGTGGACCTACGACACGTGTCCTTTGACTCGATTCATCCTATGAAGGGGTGCTAATCACCCAAGATCTCAGCAACTGAAAGATCCTCTCCATTGCTACATGTCAGCTCGACCGCAGCCCACAAATACAACAAGAAGAATTCAACTCCTCGATCAGAGCGCATCGTCCATGCACCTCCATCAGCAATCACCACGTGGCATCCCCACGTACATGCACATCCTACATATGCGCGTATGAGCAGCCAACCTGTAAAGCTATAAATAGAGGGATCATTTCCTGCTTCCATACACATCCACAGACATACATATACAGAGACAGACCTACGAGCACACACAGAGAAGCAGATACAGACATTCAACGTCTTCTTCCTCTCCGCAAGCTCCAGCACCCAGAGCAACTCAGACCTTCAGAGAACCGAGAACCGTCGTCAGATCGTCAACGGAGTCAACGCATTACCACTCGCTCCATCGACACAAGGGACCCAGATAAACAAAAGTGTACTACTAGGACTACGTCTAAGTCCTACATTGTAACATTATTCTGTTTGTAATTGAAATTTGCAATTAAAAGATTTTAATGACAAACAAGCTGGCGACTCTGCTGGGGACCTCTTTCTCCTCCACCGAGAAAGCTGTGTCGCAATCCGACGACATGAAGGTGGGCTCCTCCCACAAGACGCTGGTCGTACGCCTCAATCAACAGGCATATGAGGAGTTTATCTCTGAAGGCAGTGCGAGTCCTTCGAAGCGGCTGCCGAAGCCGAAGAAGACTCGCCAAGTCTGGGTGCGCAAGGTCGACGCCTCTGGCACCACCATCGAAGGGGATGCGCCAATGCAGCTTTTTCTTCCTGCTGACGTCCTTAGCAACTAAGATCCACCCACCGGTGCAGCGCATCTCTCGGAAAAACGTGCGGCTGACCACATTCCCCAGCCATCTCCCTCTCAGGCAAGGAAGATGCATCGACGGAGCAGGGGCGCAGCTAATGCCCTGCGCATCACCTCTGATGCGCCACAGAAGGTCTCTGTCTTTGACAGACTCACTCGCTGTAGTGGTGAGGAGAATTTGGACTCTGAGTATTACGCACCCCAGCGGGCTGGTACGAAGAAGTCCAAGGCAGCACGGGCCATACGCTTCAAACGTGCTATGCCGGCAGCAAACCAGAAGCATGCGCTCACAATCATGCGTGCTGCTGATGGTAAGCTGTATAAGGTCGACTCGGGTACTTCTGTGCTGGAAATGAGTCGACCTTCAAAGTCCTTGTCTCACTTGGACGCATCTGTTGCGTTCGCAACCAAGTCGAGCACGGCAAACCCTATGGTCTTGAACTCCCGTGCCTCCACTGGTTGTGCATCTGAGGTTCGTTCAAGTCACTATAAATGTTGTTTCCCCTCTACTGATCTGAGCACCTATTTGGTGTTGGATCAGGGGGCGCAGCATTCACTTGACCACCCCGGCGCTTGGCCTTGCCATACGCCTGATGGGGGTGCGAAGGTGGCACTCTCCTCCAACGATCTGCGTAATGTGATCACTCACAAACGCTGATCAGGAGAGTCGATTGACAAGCATAATGCGCCCCTCACAGGATACACCTGTGCTGTAGTCACCATCAACTGCTGTTGCAAGGCAGCAGTCCCACCAAGACAGTCGGTGTTCCAACGGCTGCAATCATCAACACCCCTCCGACGTCACCTCGGGAAGAAGGTGTCAATCAAAGAGGAGCCAGAACTAAAGATTGCTTCATACAAAGTAATCTCTAACTCCTCGTCAATCCGAAAGGCGACTGGCAATTCCTCATCCTCGTCCAAGAGCCAGCCGAGGAAAACCAAGACAACTGTCCCGTCCTCCGGAGTGTTTGAAGGCACTCGGGGGAGAAAGAAGATCTTGGAGGAAGCTGAAGGTAGTCAAGCCCTTGTTGATCCTCCTTCCGAAGACGAAGATGTCCTCCGGAGCACAGCTGGGGTGGATCTTCATCCTGGAGACGAAGTCAGCCTCCCGGACGTAGCTGGGGGTAGTCTGGCCCCTGTGGTCCTGCGTCTCGAGGACGAAGAAGTCCTCCAAGTCAGAACTGGGGGTAATCAGGCCCTTGCGAATACTTCTCCAGAAGACGAGGGTGTCCTCCAAAACGTAGCTGGGGGTAGCCAGGACGAAGCTCCAGGAGAGGCAACTCCCCTACAGGAGAGCGAGGCCGAGAGTGAAGCCTCAACCGATCCATCCACTTCCAGTCATGTCATGACAGTATACATGACTGGGGGTGATGCCGAGCCTGATGTGCCGCCAGCAGATCTCGTCCAGCGCATGGATACCTTGGAGGAAGGACTCAAAACCCTCTCTGCCTCCATGAAACACTGACTCAAGTAGTGTTTGAGATACCGTCAGCTTTGGCCAGGGCACCGTCTACTGGTCCTGACCTCGAGGCCAATGGAGAATCAAGCGTACCCCTTCAACGGGTATCCTTGGATACAGATCGCCGCGAGGCACCTCGGACGTCGGAGCCGTCAAATGCTCAACTCTAGGCTATACCTCCATCTCTGACTCCCAGCTCCACAGAAGACATAGTGGAGATGATTAGGGACTTGTGTGAGCGCTTTGAGTCCAAGAACAGGAACAAAGTGGTTTATCCTCTCGAATGGAACAAAGTGGTTTATCCTCCTAAGTATAAACCACAAACATTGACGCCAAACGACGGAAAGGACTCTCCGCGTCGCTATCTGACATACTTCCAGTCTCAAACGGGACATCTTCCGAAGGAGGACGCACTACTCACCAGCATATTTGTCGGAGCACTGAAAGGAGTGGCGTACGACTGGTACTGCAGTCTCCCCGATAACTTTATATCTTCCTTCGACTACTTGACATGTCTCTTCCTTGACTGTTTCTACGACGGCGGGAAGGACATGACAATGACGTCCCTCATAAAGATATGCCAGAAGGAGAAGGAAATAGTTCGAGTATTCATCGAACGCTTCCGACAGGCCTGCTTCAGACTGCCCCCGGGCATGCCAGAACATGCACTCATCTTCTCCTGCAGCATAAACATGCTGCCTGCAGTCAAACTCTGGCTCAACTGTACTCCTCCTTCCGACTGGAGTTCCTTGATCATCGAAGCCGAAGCAGCGGAAAAGAAGGCGTCCAATGCTCGCCTTCTGGGAGTTAGTTTTCCTGCCTTTGAGGACAAGGGAAACGGCCTGCAGCCAACAACCCCGGACGAGAGACAAAGGGGAAGCAGGCGTTGACTGTCAATGCCTCCAAGGGTGCATCAGCACCCACTCAGAAGCCTCCACTTGCACCAAGGCCAAAGGAGGTTTATTCTTTCAACGATGAAGACACCCTGCAACTCTTCGAGATATTGAAGCAGGGTGACAAGATCAAGTTGCCGGACCCGAAGCATCCCGACGAGGTTGGGAAAGTGGACAATCCGAGGTATTGTCACTACCATCAGTTTGTTGGACATCCAACTAAGGACTGCTACGTCCTTAAAAACTACATCCAGTGCATGATCAATGTGGATGTTATCACCGTCGACTACGAGAAGAAAACGGTCTCGGCCAACCTGGTGTCACTCCAATTTGGTACCTTGCCGCCAACCACAACACAAGATGGCATCGTCCCCATCCCTAAGGCGACAATGGAGGTGGTTAACTTACCACCTACTCGTGACAACGTGAGTGGACTCATCCCACTCACCACATCTCGGGGAGAGGTCTTGTGGGTTCACCCTGATCTCGTCTCCGAGGTTACTCAACCGGAGGTACGCTCTGTCTCCAAAACTAAGGGCAGGAAGATCAAGTCTTGCCGCATGGTCTCCTCCTCTGTGGAAGAGGCACTTCCTGTACATACGCGTTCACATCAGAATGCCCAACCCGATGAAGCTGCCGTCGAGGTGATGCCTCCTTGCACCATCCCTGCTGCCCAGGAAGAGGGCCCATCTAAGCCTCAGCAGCCAATAAGCAGAAGCATGTAGAGGCCCGTTTCGACAAGCCTCTACGAAAAGAGAATGCTTCAGGGCTAGCCAAGCCCCACAACTTCGACAAACTGGCACAACTTGCCAGTACTCCTGCCCGCCTATCTCTGTTTGAGCTCCTTCGTCTTTCCAAAGACACTCGTGAAGCTCTCTGTGAAGCCCTGAAGGATGCTGAGTCCTTCATCAGTCAGGTCAAGCAGCCTGAGGATACTCCGACTACATGTGCGCACTATCGTTGTGCAGATGAAGTTATCCCCAACATAACCTTCACCCAACAAGACATGCTGCTCAAACATAACCGACACAACAGGCCGATGTATTATACAGGGTATATCGGTTTCGTCAAGGTGAAGCGGATTTAGATCGATCCGGGGTCTTCCCTCAGCATCATCCCGAAGACGCTGCTCTCAACACTGGGGATCCCAATGTACCGACTGGCGCCTTCTAATACAACAATCAGTGGCTTCAATGCTAGCAAAAACGAGCCGCTAGGCAAAATACGGCTGAAATGTCATATTGGTAACCTCAGAACCGAGGTGACTTTCTATGTCATGGACGTCGACGTTAACTATAACCTCTTACTAGGCCGTCCGTGGCTGCATGAGTACATGGTGGTACCATCCACACTCTACCAATGTATGAAGTACGTGTCCACCAACGACATCATCCGGACGGAGTTCGCGGACATTGACCCTTTCAAGGAAGTCGAATCCTACTTCACTGATTCTACCTTGTACAAGTCGCCCGACGAGGAGGATGCCAATGATGCTGACGATGAAGCAGAAACGGCAGCAGAGCCTGACATGGAGCCAGAGATAATTCCCGGTGCTCCTTTAAAAATTTGACTCAAAGGGAAGCCGCCTCAAACGTTGCCTCCCATGACTATCAAGCTACCTGGAAAAGCACCAACTGCTCTAGGTAGAACACCTACTGAAGCTCCCTTGAAGATACAGCTCAAGGGAAAGCCGTCTCAAATATCGGCTCCCCTTATAGCAAAACTACAAGGGAAGGCACCAGCCACTGAAGGCGCAGTGAGGCACCTCTGAAGGTGCATCTTAGAGGCAAGCCTCCGCAATCATCCGTCTCATCCAAGCTGCCGAAGAAGGCCCATATAGCCCTCTCGGATCCCAAGGTCAAAGCTGCGGTGGACTCTCCCGATCAAATCCCAGTACTCACAGATGAAGAGTTAGGGGAATATATATCTGCTGATATAGATGCACCCTCTCTGGATAATGTAATCCCGCGGGACAAAATCTCGTGTTTCATCAATAATAGAGTATCTTTTAATTATTCTAGTCTTCCATATTGGAATAACATGTATACATTAGATAACGCTCTACGGTCGCTGCAAACACAAATAACGACCGTCCATCATGTAAATCGAGTAGTCCCGTCCCAAGGGGTCTGTTTTGTAGTCCTACCACGGAATCGAGACGAAGAATCCATCATCTTCGGCAAAGTCGAGCGTCATCAAGACCTTCCGCCACTCGAGCAAAAACCAGATACCGACAGAATACAAGTCTATCGGTACACGGACAAGGCAAAGTACCTCATCCAAAAGATGGGTTACGACCTAAAAAACAACAAGGGCCTGAACTACGGCAAGGGTCGACGTCTTCCTCTCCGGCTCCCAACACCTAAAGGAAAGCCGTAGGACTATTATCATCGAACTCGGCGGGGGGTGGGCTATGTCACGCCGCCGTCAACTCCAGAGAGTTTGGAGGCAGAAGAAGTAGAACATTCTCATTCATCCGAAGCATCAACTTGGGATTCCGATACCAGTATCGGCTCAGTCTTCAAGAAAGTGCTATCAGCCAACATGACATCTGCACAATCTCAAGAAGATGAAGGCGAAGACCAAACGCCAAAATTCTTCGAGGAAGAACCCTGGGCCCAATGCCTAGGAGAACAGTGGGAGTCTCGTTTTGAATTACGCGAACCCCCTACCGAAGACGAAGTCGAGCAGATCGACCTTGGGGATGGATCTTCTTCCAAACCCATCTTCATCGGTAAAAGCCTAAAAGGAGAAGACCGGGAATCTTTAATCCAACTGGCTAAAGAATATATCGATGTCTTCGCCTGGAGCTACGAAGATATGCCGGGACTTGATCCCCAGATCGCGATGCATAGGCTTAACATCTTACCTGATGCCAAGCCTATAAAACAACAACAGCGACATTTTTGTCCTGACATCATGAACACTATCGATCAGGAAGTAGACAAACTCCTGACCAGCGGATTTATTCGTGAAGAACAACACCCAGATTGGGTGGCCAACGTCGTCCCTGTCACCAAAAAGAATGGGAAGATACGAGTCTTTATCGACTTCAGGGATCTCAACACTGCTTGCCCGAAGGATGAATTCCCGCTTTCAATCACCGACTTAATGATCGACAACACATGTGGCTTTGAACGCATGTCTTTCATGGACGGGTATTCGGGCTACAACCAGATCAAGGTATTCCCCGATGACGTAAAACACACGTCATTTAGGACTCCGAAAGGGGTTTTCTGTTACACAGTGATGCCCTTCGGCTTGAAGAACGCTGGTGCGACATACCAACGAGCTATGAGCACCATCTTCCGTCGGCATCTTTGCAAGACAGTCGAATGCTATGTTGATGACATCGCAGTCAAGAGCCATCTCAAAGGAGATCACCTACAAGACCTTAAGACAGTCTTCGATCTCATGCGAGCGCATCGACTCAAGATGAACCCCGCTAAATCCTTCCTTGGGGTTTCTAGCGGAAAGTTCTTGGGCTTCATTATCACGGCGAAAGGCATTCATGTCGATCCCGAGAAGACCAAAGCCATCCTTGATATGGACCCTCTAAAGAACCTCCGAGAACTTCGAGGCCTGCAAGGGCGTCTGGCATACATCCGGAGGTTTATAGCAAACCTTTCCGAAAAATGTCAACCCTTCACCTAGCTCATGAAGAAGGGAGTCTCTTACGTCTGGACAGAGGAATACCAAAAAGCTTTCGACGATATCAAGGCTTACTTGACGAGCCCGCCAGTCCTGGTGGCACCCGTCGTCGGCAAACCTTTTATCCTCTACGTCCATGCCATGGAGCATTCCTTCGGTGCTCTGCTAGCTCAGAACATCGATGCAGGCTATGAGCAAGCTATTTACTACCTCAGTAGAACACTGATCAGGGCCGAACATCGGTACAACCCCATTGAAAAAGAGTGTTTGGCTTTGGTATTTGCCATCCAGAAGACTCGCCATTATGTCTCGGGCCAGACAATTCATGTCATTTTCCGAGTCAATCCACTCAGAGTTCTCATGACGAAGCCAGGGTCATTGAACTTCCGGCTAGCTACATGGGCGATCCTGCTAACGCCATACAATATGGTGTTCGTTCCACAAAAAGCCGTTAAGGGTCAGGCTCTGGCCGACTTTTTAGCTGCACACCCAATCCCAGAGTCCTCAAGACTCTATGAAGACATCCCGAATGAGGTCCAAGAATCAAACGTCACCGAAGAAAGCTCCGTCCGACAGATGTTTTTCTATGGCACTTCAAGAACAGGCCCCAAAGGCTAAATCATCGCAGGAGTCGGGATAGTCTTAGTCTCCCCCGATCATCTGGTCATCCAGCATGCCTACTCCCTTTCGAAGCCGTGCTCCAACAATATTGTCGAGTACAATGCTCTCATCATAGGACTCCAACTGGCGCAACAGCTGGGGGTGGACCATCTGGAAGCCTACGATGACTCAAAACTCGTCGTTAACCAGGTCAGAGGGCAATACGAAGTTCGCCATGAGGATCTGATTCCATACCATGAAGTTGCATTGAACATCATTTTAACCTTCACCAAGTTCTTCATCGAACATATACCTCGTTTACAAAATCTGGAGGCTGACGCCCTGGCTGGCCTCGCAGCCTCATTGGCAGCACCCTTCGGGACTCAACATTACGTCACGGTAGTTGATCGAGACTTGGTCTGTCCTAAGAACAACCTATGCTCACAAGTGGCCCATGCCATGTCAACAAGTTCTGGTGTTAATATCCGAGACTGGAGGTTCCCGTTCATCGACTTCGCTGTCTATAGAATTCTTCTAGAGGACCCGAAAGAAGCCATCTTAGTCAGAAGGCGTTCCCTTCGATTCTATTATGATACAGCTACTAAAGTGCTATACATACGCTCTTACGATGGACTTCTCCTTCGATGTTTATCCAACGAAGAAGCAGCCGAAGCTCTCCGAGAAGCTCACGACGGAACTTGCGGAGCCCATCAACCTGGCCCTAAGTTGTAGGATCGACTGCGACGCATGGGCTACTACTGGCCAACCATGGCAGTCGACGCTGTCGACTATGCTAAAAAGTGCCATGCGTTCCAGCTCCACGCTGACTTCATCCATATACCGTCAGAACCACTACATCCTACGGTCGCCTCTTGGCCCTTTGAAGCCTGGGGCATGGACATTATAGGACTGATCACCCCTCCTTCATCAAGGGGATACTGCGTCATCCTAGCCATCACCGACTACTTCTCCAAATGGACAGAAGCAATTCTGCTGACGGAAGTGAAGAGCTCTAGGGTGATCAGCTTCATCAAGCACCATGTCATCTACCATTTCGGGGTACCTCGAAGGATTATCCATGATAACGGTCCACAATTCATCAGCCATGTTTTCAGCAAATTCTGTGATAAGAATCGCATTCAGAACGTGGCATCGACCGTCTACAATCCGACAGCAAACGGATTGGCTGAGGCATTCAACAAGACTATCGTCAGGCTACTCAAAAAGGTCATGTCATCCAACAAACACGACTGGGATGAAAAGCTTGGCGAATGCCTTTGGGCCTACCGCACAACGGTACGGGCCCCGACGGGCAACACCCCATTCTTCCTGGTCTACGGAAGCGAAGCGGTACAGCCTCTCGAGATCCAGATACCCTCGTTCCGTGTAGCGATCACAAATCAACTAACAGAGGAAGACAATCAATGTTGCCGTCTGCGAGAATTGGAGTCACTTGACGAAAACGTCTCCTAGCTCAATAGCGCATCTAACTTTATCAAGCCCGTATATCACAGGCTTTCAACAAGAAGGTCAAGCAGAGGACTTTCCAAATAGACGACCTGGTTCTGGCAGTCAGGAGGCCGATGGTGTTGACTCACAAGGCACCAGGAAAGTTCGAGCCCAAGTGGGAGGGACCTTTCATCATAGAGACGGTATACTCAAACGGTGCTTACTGCCTCGCCAAACCCAATGGAGACTTGTTCATGATGCCAATCAACGGCAAGTTCCTAAAGAAGTACTACTCTTGACATCTTTCAGACATGTACTTCTATCTCCACCTAACAAGGGAGTCTATGAACCTAATCATCAGGGCTAACATACAATTCCCTTCCACAAAATCTTACGCTTCCAGAACCCAGCTGTTCCGTGGCATTCTCCAGTAGAAGGACAACCACATCCACATTACCTCTGAGTTGTTCCCCCTACACCCTACAAAGCGGAATCTTACACTCCGTAAGACTATGCTACCCATCATGTTTACCACGTCCACATTACCTCTGAGTAAACATCCCGTACAGACAACCCTTGCGTTGCCGTACATTGATCGCAGAACTTCCACGTCCAAATTACCTCTGAGTAGTTCCGTGTATCCCCCAAAGTCATTCCTACCACGTCCATAACACCTCTGAGTAGGAAGATTCCATCATTTGAATCCCATATTTGCCACGTCCACATCACCTCTGAGCAAACATGTCGGTTCTTTCGAACTTATTATCTGTACCTAAAACCAAGGTGCGCAAAAGATAATAGGTCCACACAAATCATCAGTTCATGACAGCAAAAATGAACACACCACAAAACTCTTTATTCTTTATTTAAAAGTAAAGGATTACATCCCCAGCAGAACTTCCATGTCCACATTACCTCTGAGTAGTTCCGCGTATCTTCCTCCAGAGTCATTTCTGCCACTTCCATATCACCTCTGAGTAGGAAACCTCTACCATCAATCCCATATTTACCATGTCCATACTACCTCTGAGTAAATATGTTGGTTCTCTCTCTCTCTCAACTTATTATCTGTACCTAAAAACCAAGGTGCACCAAGGATGATAAGTCCACATAAATTCCCCAGCAGAAGTACCCAAACCTATCACGTCCATATTATCTCTGATAGGATTATCACACCTAAACAGCTCTACTATCCATGCTTCTTGTTCAAAGTATTTCAAAACTTGTCCAAAAGTTTTAAAAACTTTAAAAGGGGTCTTGTAAAAGCATGAAAATGAGGGATATTACTTTTAATCCCACATCGAAAAGGAGAAGAAGAGAGGTCTCATTCCACTCTATATATAGAGCCCTCTTGCCTCCTTTGAAAATGGCACCAAAATAAATAAGAAAAGGGAGCCCGTTATCCAGGAAGCCCGTTCGAGCCACAAAAAGTTACAGCAGTTCTTTTCTTCGTCTGGATTGGCTGCAAGTTCTTCACTTGCTGTCATGGCAAGAAGAATTTGGACTCTGAGTACTATGCACCCCAGCGGGCTGGTACGAAGAAGTCCAAGGCAGCACGGGCCATGCGCCTCAAACGTGCTATGTCGGCGGCAAACCAGAAGCATGCGCTCACAATCATACGTACTGCTGATGGTAAGCTGTACAAAGTTGACTCAGGTGCTTCTGTGCCAGAAACGAGTCGACCCTCAAAGTCCTTGTCTCACTTGGGCGCATCTGCTGCATTCGAAACCAAGTCGAGCAAGGCAAACCCAGTGGTCTTGAACTCCCGCGCCTCCATTGGTTGTGCGTCTGAGGCTCGTTCAAGTCACTTTAAATGTTGTTCCCCCACTACTGATCTGAGCGCATGTTTTGTGTTGAATCAGGGGGCGCAGCATTCACTTGACCACCCTGGTGCTTGGCCTTGCCATGCGCCTGATGGGGGTGTAAAGGTGGCACTCTCATTTGACCACCCTGGCGCTTGGCCTTACCATGCGCCTGATAGGGATGTGAAGGTGGCACTCTCCTCTAACGATTTGCGTAATGTGATCATTCACAAACGCCGATCAGGAGAGCCGACTGACAAGCATAATACGCCCCTTACAGGGCACACTTGTGCTACGGTCGTCATCAATTGTTGCTGCCGCAAGACAGTGGCTCCACCACCAAGGCAGTCTGTGTTCCAGCAGTTGTAACATGCTGTGCCTGTCTCCCAGCGTATCACTTCGCCCCGTCAGAGTGAATCACTTCCTCGTCAACGCACAGGCACATCTGCCAGCCTGGGGCTCTTCCATCATCAAACCCAAACCGTGCATTCAACTTGGCACTCGATGTCGTACCAGCAAATGGCTCGAACATAAACTGCTATGTCTATTCCAACTCGACAAATCTCAGTCTTCTGAAGGAGTTCACCGTCAAAGCTTCTTCGAACAAGGAGGACCATCATCCACAGTACAACGTCTTGCCAAGGAGGAGGATCAGTCGAATCCATCTTCGTCAAGTAGTCAAGGAAGAGACAACAAAACTCTCTCAAACTGTTGCTATTTATATGCCAGGGCAAATCAAACCCATGCGCCAAGTGGCAACCTTCCCGAAGTTAGTACAATGAACTTGTATTTATGATGATGAATTGCTAAGTCAGAGAGCCATCAATGCTCCGAAGAACTCAACAGCCGGATCAATGAAGAAGTGTCATGCAACGGATGTGCCGGTCAGACCGCGCATCATACATACGCGCCCATCAGCACCAAGTGCCTTACGAGGATGCGCCCATGCGTCCCCATGCGCCTAGTGAAATGCAGATCGATGTGCCCACTCAACAGTCCATCACCTGTCAAAGAATATTAAATGCTGAAGTCTGACAGAGTTGGCAGTACGTCCCCTGAGGACTGATTGACAGCTTTTTTTAGAGACAAAGCGTCGCCGACGTCAGCATCATCATTACTCTCCTCCGGCGGTTACAAGCCACGTGGCCGCCCAACCATCTCGCGTGCGCCTCCGCAGCCATGCGCCCAAATCTCTGCATGTGCCTCAAAAGCCATGCGCCTCAGACTTTTCTCTGATCCCTAAAGACAGAAGTCAAGTCACTACTAAAGCCTCGCATGCGCCTCAAAAGCCGTGCGCCTAGACTGGTTCGTGACTCCTAAAGGTTACAAGACAAAGTCTCCTTATGTGTCCAATCCCAGGCGCATCCTATCAGATCACTCTCCACCAAATCTGAGATCTTTGAGCCATGGACCTACAACACGTGTCCTTTGACTCGATTCAGCCTATGAAGGGGTGCTAATCACCCAAGATCTCAGTAACTGAAAGATCCTCTCCATTACTACGTGTCAGCTCGATCGCAACCCATAAATGCAACATGAAGGATTCATCTCCTCAATTAGAGCGCATCGCCCATGCGCCTCCATCAGCAATCACCATGTGGCGTCCCCACGTACAGGCGCATCCTACATATGTGCACATGAGCAGCCAGCCTACAAAGCTATAAATAGAGGGATCATTTCCTTCTTCCACACACATCCACGGACATATATATACAGAGACAGATCTACGAGCACACACAGAGAGGCAGATATAGACATTCAACGTCTTCTTCCTCTCCGCAAGCTCCAGCATCCAGAGTAACTCAGACCTTCAGAGAACCGAGAACCGTCGTTAGATCGTCAACGGAGTCAACGCATTACCACTCGCTCCATCGGCACAAGGGACCCAGATAAACAAAAGTGTACTACTAGGACTACGTCTAAGTCCTACATTGTAACATTGTTCTGTTTGTAATTAAAATTTGTAATCAAAAGATTTTAATAGCAAACAGGAGGCTATACTATACTACGGATCGCCTACCCACCAAGTCAAGGACTGCTGGAGAACATGGATCACACTGCCCAAAGACAAGCCCCATGAGCATCAGGACTACAACAAGGGGACCAACCTCTTCAGATTCAGCAACCACATGGAGCACTACCACAGGGACCAGTCTACGACAGAACAGTTGAAGAAGGTTGAAGGGATTCCAGTCCCGGAAGAATACTGAAGATAGACTGAAGACAGAAGACTCTTTTGCATGGTTGGAGGAAACCATGGATCATGATTCATAATCTAGTTTTTCCTTAGATTCCTCTTGCACCTAGATTATTTCTTAGAAACTTCCTTGTTTCCTATTTAAGGATTATTAGATTTTATTTCCTATTTTGGAAGCTTGGTCGCTATTCAAAATATATTTTAAAAGTTTGTTTCCATTCTTGTTCGTAACTCTGCTCTTATTCGAGATTTTCTTCCTGCTCGATAACTTGTTTTCTATGGCGTCGTTTCCTAATTCAAGATTTGGTTCTACTCGAAATTCTGTTCTCTATTCAGACTCTGTTGATATTTAAGACTTTACTTCGGGATTACATTCCTATTCAAACTTATGCCATTCAAAACCTTGTTTGAATCTTGCTTCTATTCGAGATTTCATTTGCAGATTTCGTTTTCTATCTTGAAAATTTGACTCGTTCCCTATGAGATTTTATTTCTCATTCGTGAATTGTTTTTCGTTCTATTCACGATCTTATTGATCTTGCCTCGTACTTTAAGATTTCACTTATTTCGTATCCGCTATTTAATACCTGTTTTCATATTCATTTTTCATGACTTTGTTTTCTATTATTGGGTTCTATTTGAAATTTTGTTCCTATTTGAACTGTGTACTATTCGAGAATTATTCCTACTCAAAATATCATCTTGAAACCTTGCTTGAACCTTCGCTTCTATTGATGGTTGTTTGGGATTCTATTTCCTATTCTTGATTTTATATTTATTTGAGATTGTCTTTATCTGCGGTTTTGTTTCAAACTTAATTGAGATTGCTTGTCTCATATTTACAATCCAATACCTTGTATTCCATTCACTAAATGATATATGCTTTCCATTCACTCTTCGTAACCTAGCTTTCTATTTGAGATTTCTATTCGAGATTTTGTGTTCTATTCGTGACTTTGTTGAAAATTGATTTCTTATCTAAGATTGTTTTAAAATTCCTTTCCATTTGAGGTAGTGTTTGAGATTTCGTTATTCGTGAGTTTGTTATGCATTGATTCATGAACAAGGATTTTGGTCATTATTTTGAGACTTTGTTTACTATCTGGTATCTTGCTTTTATGTCACCTTGAGATTTTGCTACCTATCTGGGATTAAGTCCATGTACTAAATCTTGTTACCATTCCAGATATCAGTTGAAATTTCACCATAATTTGAAACTTCGCTCCCTGTCTGAAATTTTAAATCTTCCTGGTTGCCCTTTTGTATTCACTGATTGGATCCCTTGTCGTCTCTTAGTACCTAATAAATCCTTGTATTCAAATAGTCAGGTAATTTCACTATTCCCGTGACTTGGACAATTGAAACTCATTTTGAATTCCTTGAAACTCTTTTGAAATTCCTAGGGATAAAGTCAAAAGGCATTCGATGACCTACTATGGTATGACAGTTGTGCACTGCAGCCATCAGCTGGATTATGGAGACTGAGGGTTCACTGCAGCCAGTAGCGCACTGGCGAGGCAGGAACTCTAAGTTGAAGTGATTTCAGACATTCATAGGTTTCGGGTATTATGGAGACTTGTCCTAAATTCTTCATGTCGTGATCTCTTGGGTTGCTTATTGATGATTGTTGGAAAAAAGGGATATAGTGCACAGAATATTCGGTGATATATTGATATTTGAGTCACAGAGCCGAAAATCCACTGCAGTCAGATATATACTGGCGGGTTAGGGATTTTAGGTAAAGTGATTTCAAATAGCTATATGTTCCCGGACACCATGGAAACTATATCTTCTCTTTTTTATGACTATTGGTTTTCGAGAATCACAGATCCTTGCGCGTTCATCCTGATTTGATACTGTGTCTCCTGAGTATTTTGTACGTTTTCTCAATCAATCCTTGCTTCTAGTATTTTATCATTAGATCATTGAATTCCTCAAAATTATACATTGCCAGATTTTGATTCCAACTTCGTTTGCATCTTGTCTAAATTTCGATCTTAAATCATGACTATCTAACCATGATTGTCCTATCTTGTCCTAGTCCACTTGTGTTAAAATATCAATTTTTTTTATCATGCTTAATAGTGTGTCTTTATGATTTTGCTCCTCTAAGTTGTAATTGGAACTTCATTCTATCTCGTGCCTATTTGATTCTTGATCATTGATCGTATTATTCCAACTTCTTGTGTGTACTTGGTCTCAAGGCTCAGAGCGTCATGGATCGATAGAAGCACTAGGCGGACAACAGCAGATGGCCACCGGAGTTCGCAGTTGGAAGCAGAATGTTCCTGAAGAATCTCGCCGACCAGAGGCACCATTTATTTTGGCAGAGGCAGGAAGCCCAGTCCGAGATTCATCGGGCCTTTCGACGTAACGGCGCGGATTGGCGAGGGGGCATATCGACTAGCGCTTTCAGCTATGTTTGGAGGGAGTACACGATGTTTTCCATGTGTTCCAGCTTCGACACTACATTCCAGACCCGAGCCATATGGTGGACTACTCAGAGCTAGAGGTGGACCAGTGGAGATCCTTGATCGGAGGGAGAAGCGCCTGCGGAACCAGACTATTTCATTTGTCCGCGTCATGTGGAGACACCACTCTCCGGGATGGTCCACATAGGAGCGTGTCACGACCCGCACCCACTGTGAGGGTACGAGAACGTAACAACGCCCAGCCTACGCCGCAGTATCGGCGGTAGAACGCTGTCCTAGGTCAATCATCTAACAATATAAAGGTACCTGTACAGTATATACACTCCAAATGGAGGTGACATAGCTGTTTTCCATAAATAAATTCACTTTATTTATTTTGTATCAGAGAAAATTACAACTGTAGGAATCTAATCTAGAAGACGATTACTTTATCCCTTAGACGATGCGATGAAGAAAACTTGAACTTTGAAGAACTTGGACGGCAACTGGGCAATCTCTTTGTTCTCTCTGAAATTGACTGTCGTGTCTGATGAAGATGAAGAAACTCTCTTTTATAGAGTTCAGGATAACTGTCCTTAAGCATACGCTCAGGTAGTTACTTGACGTGTGCATAACTGCAGGGACGCGTGGCAAATTCTGATGAAGACACATTAGCATGCGGTTGAAAGTAGTGGAGCATATTCAGGAGAGATTGATGGCATGAATGCCACGTTGCATAACTTCTGAAGAAGTGGATAACTGAGTGCAGGACACGTGAGAACGTGTGTTAACTGTACATTGAAAATCATTCTGGACACAACTGCTGTGATACGCTGCCTTAGAAGAAGAATCATACGCTAGATTTTGAAGGCACATGTCTTGCATACGCTTACTTAGACAGCGTAGAACCATATAAAGCTGATACGCTCACATTATTGCCAGGGAGTCGTATGGAAACTATACGCTCATTTGACTGGGAAGGAGTCGTATGAGATCCATACGCTCACTTAATTGGAAGGAGTCGTATGAGATCCATACGCTCACTAAATTGGAAGGAGTCGTATGAGATCCATACGCTCACTTAATTGGAAGGAGTCGTATGAGATCCATACGCTCACTTAATTGGAAGGAGTTGTATGTTTGAATAAGTAGACACGTGGCATGTTTGAATAAGTAGACACGTGGCCATCATCAATCTTCTTTGATACGCCATATCTTCTAATAACTGACAAAATCTTCTCGAGCGTCGTGACTGCGGATATGATGGCTGACAGTCTGTCAAAACTGACAGTAATTATGGCTTTTACATTTATGAGAGATGCTGAGTTGTCCTCGTAAAAGACAAAACCGACTCTTCGAAAACCTATACGACGGCTAGTCTTTATTGGACAGCTGTCTTTGTACGAAAGACGAAGTGTCGGATTCATCCTTTATTAAATATATGCTGTGCTGTCATCTCAGAAAATAATAAAATATTCATTGAGCGTACGGCCTGTAGATGAGCGTATGGCCTTGGCTGAGCGTATGGCTTTGAGCGTATAACTTGGACTGAGCGTATGGTTTTGAGCGTATGACTTGGACTGAGTCTTATGTCAGCATGTCATAATTTTCACACCCTACAAGACCCCCTTCAAAGTTTTCGAACTTTATGAATTTCAAAAGTTCGAAATTACTTTGAACTTTAAAGTGAGAATAAGTCCTGACACGCTGGCATGAGTTTGTTATCTTCCTCAATATCAGTACAAATCTTTAGGGATTTTGTTTAAAGAATATCCGCCGTTTGAACTTCTTCCTTTCTTCTATAAATAGGTCTTCAAAAACCTATTTTATTTCTTTACCACAGCTTTTGCCTTCGAGAGAGAAAAGAGCTTTCAGAAACTCAAGATCTTTCTTCTTCTTCTTCGTCTTCAACTCCATCTCCATTAATGGCACCCAAGGTTGATGCTGCTGCGAAAGGAAAGGGAAAAGCCCCTGAAGAGTCATCTCATCCTGCCGTCGACACTGCTACCACCAAGAAGACGGCCAGTCAGCGTGTTTTACGCAGTGAACGGCCATTGAAACCTCTTTATGGTGAGGACGACGATGATGAACAAATAACTATTCCCTTTTTAGGGCTCTGGTTAGAATAGAACTCAAAGAGCGTATCCCTCTTTAGGGTTAATACGTCAGCAAATACGCTTCCCTCTTTAGGGTTCAGCCGTATTCCATGTTTTTCGTTTTTACGAAAAATATGTTTGGAGCGTATATCTGTAAGATACGCATATTTTTGATAGAGATATCAAAATACACTATCTTAAAAGAATATGCTATGGCAATTTGTCTCATTGAGATACGCTAACTCCTGTGTTAGCGTAAATTTTTGATGATCATCTTGTCAACCATACGCTGATACGCTCAAACTGATCATAAACTGAACTTTTAAAATCATTCACTTAAGATAAACTGAACATATACTGAACTTTGAGTCTGCCATACGCTTAAAGAAAACTGAGCGTATACTGAACCTTGAGTCTACCATACGCTTAAAGAAAATTGAGCGTATACTGAACCTTGAGTCTACCATACGCTTAAAGAAAATTGAGCGTATGCTGAACCTTGAGTCTGCCATACGCTTAAAGAAAATTGAGCGTATGCTGAACCTTGAGTCTGCCATACGCTTAGTAAAAACTGAGCGTAAGTTGAGCTATACGCTTAGTAAAACTGAGCGTATGTTGAGCTGTACGCTTAGTAAAAACTGAGCGTATGTTGAGCTGTACGCTTAGTAAAAACTGAGCGTAAACTTTATCATCTCTTGACATTGAAGATTTTTAATACTTTATTCTTCATTTGCAGTGGATATTCTGGCTCAGGAAGTAAAATTTGAAGGAAGTATGGGAAATAATTATAGAAGTGATCTATCACATGTTCGTTTTCTCCAATTTGACGGACCTTCCACAAGAATAGCTCTGTTGACCAATCAGGAAGATGATACTTTGTTGAACCTGATAAGTGGACTGCCGTTATAGAGTGTAGATGGTGTTGCCCATTTGAAGCCAGTATTCCTTTTTGGAGATGCTATTGACATGAACTCCCAGCCTGCTCTGGACAAAGTATCATACAGTTACTATAGGGATGGTGATGTAAATCAGCCTATGTATTTGACTGGTTTGACAAAGAGTATCAACATAGCCCGTTTATTCCATTCGGGCCAGCAAAGACAGATGAAGTGGGATATTACTCCATCCCGACAAGCTAAGGCTGGGTGGATTGGATATCGTCAAGGAAGGTTCCGCAGTGGTACTGAACCACATGTCACATCTCTGCGAGGACTGTTACCTGCTACCATCCCTCCTGAGGACTCGGCACTGCTGAAGCCAGTCAGAGTCCCAATTTTTGCCAACGAATTTGCTCAATTAAAGAATGCCATCTACCCAAAACAGTCAATGAGGCTGACTGGTCTAGTAAATCCAGAGAACACTAGATGGACTGCTCTAGTGAGATGGATTTTGCAGAACTTCGGTGCACAGTTGAAGGCGATAGGTTTATATGATGCCATTAAGTGTACTGCTTACGGTTTCAAACCAAACCCGGATCTGTTTTTGGCATTAGCGGAGAGATATAACTATCGGACCGGCACCTTCATGACCCCAAAGGGCGAGATGGGATTCGTCCTTCATGAAATGGCATATATATCTCAGCTACCAACGGCAGATTTGCCATATGAAGAATATATCCCTTTTGTTGACGAAATGAATAAGATTTCTGCAGCCAACCCACTAATTCTTTATGTATTTGAAGAATTAATGTGTCATTACAGCATCTGTAAAGCTTTTTATAAAGGACAAGGTGGAGAGGGGGACTCCAATTGCTATTCTTCGAAGTGGATGGCTTATTTGTTTCAAGGCCGCACTGACGAAGTTCAAAAGAAGAAAAAGACCGAGCAGTATGTCGGTAAATTCAAGCCCTTGAGTCAAGCCGAGATTAACAGATTAATCCGGGAGACTAATCATGATGACATTGTCGTCGAAGATGACATCGATAGCTACAAGGCCGGTGATAGGTTAGAAACCTATATTAAGCAGGGTGGTCGAGAATTGTCCGTTGAAGGTCATCTGGCCGGATTCATATCTCTTTGGCTAAGGAAATTCGTAGTTCCTGGCACCTGTTCGGCAGACAGGATGCACAGAGGAGTCATCTTCGCAGCAGTCCGTCTGGTTTTTGGGTATAAGATGGATCTATTAACGGCAATGACCTGCCGTCTGAATGCCAGATTAAGGGCATACACAGATAGGATGTTCGAATTGGCACGGAAGAGCCTAACGTCCTTTCCTCGGGTAGAAATGCCCTTTACATACTTGTTTGGATGGCTGCTTCTGCATTTCGAATCTCTGATGAGTGCTGGGATGGCTAGGCCAGATGATACTTTCCTTAAAAGGTACAAGCACATACCGAAATGGAGATATGACACTTTAACCGATTGCAGAACCATCTTGAACAGGAGAGAACTATGGAGCTTCACCTGTGTTTCTCCACCTATTGGTTATGAGACCATGCCCGGAAGATTGATTGACGGCGTTGGTGCTAATGAGTTGGATGATGTCCAACATGAATGGCTAAAGAGAATCAGGCCATCTCATTTAATTTGCCGCCGTGATAATATCATATATCTAGAGCCATATCTTCCGAGCAGATTTGCTCGTCAATTTGGTTACGATCAGTTGCATGTGGGCAATGCAACGACGTGTTTTGCTCATCAAGGCGGGTTGGTTGATGGTGCCAGAGCTTGGCTATATTACATTGCCAAAGGTACAGGGGCTACCTTTTCTATGCCAGATCCGGTCAACTATCGGAGAGGAGCTAAGATATTGGCGTCCTATGCCAGATTTTATGTATCAGCTAATACCTTTGATGAAAAATTTAGCATCTTAGGTAAAAGCTTTATTCATGTTGAAAAGAAATCAACCAAATCCGCCTTGCCTAGGGATTGTCACGACAAAGAAGATCCTCTGGCCACCGATGAAGTTGATGATAATATTTTGGAAACTTTCTTCTCTGATGACCTTCATCAACCATTGCATGTGCCTATCGGGAGTGCTGAAGAGAGTATATCTGTTGATAATACACCGAAGAGGAAGAGGAGTAAAGGTGCTGCGGGTCCTACCGCAAAAAGAGCTACTCGAGCAGAGACTCGAGGTCGCGGAGGAATTACTATTCCCGAGAATTCTCCTGTTTCTGAACGAGCTAGAGATGTTGATGAAGCAGGTAGTGATCCAATAGACAATTATCCTACTGTTCCTTTAACCAAAAGAATAGGAAGGAAAGTAATAGTTTCAAAAACTAAATCCGTAATTTGTCTGGATGCAGAGAGTCCCACCGATCGTGCTATGCGATTGGCTGCAGAAAAGCAAGCTGCTTTTGATTTTTTTGTAAAGACAGAAGAAGAAGAGATTCCTGAAACTGCTGGGTCTTCTAGGCCTTCTGATATAGGCTCAGTTCCACTAATGGCCGATGATGCGCAGGAAATTAGTCAACCTGCGGTAGAGGCCGAGCATCAGACTGAAACGGCTAATGACTTACTGATTTCGGGAGAATCAGTGAAGGAAGCCACTCCTCTCAATCCAATTGTTGAAACTTCAGAGAGCGAACAAGTTGACTATGAACCGTCGTTTCATTCTTCTGGAGAAGAAGACATGGAGATAGACGATGAATCACCGTCTAAAACACCAATCGATGCACTGAAGACCATTGGTCAACACTCAGGGTTGACATCAGAACCGGAGAGGCATCTGGAAATAGAAGTTTAAATTCTGAGTACTTCTGGGGCGGGAAGCAGTGAAATAAATCCCGTGTCAGAAAGTACCCTGAACAGACTAAGAGCCGGATTGAATGATCCGAAGGAGACTGAATATGAACCAACTCCAGGTAATATTTTATTCATCAAAGTTTTGTCTTGTCTTGGTTTTATTGTCTTTAAATTTCTGATCATGTTTCTTTGATTCCAACAGCTGTAGGAACTGCACCGGCTATGAGTTCTACTCAAGCCCCACTTATTCAAACTGAAGTGGGTGAGGGGAGTTCCCATCTGCTGAGTTCTCCAAAAGCACTAACTTCAGCTCCAAGAATAGAGGCTCCTCGTGCTCCTTCCCCTACTATTGCAGCGACTCCCAGTTTTGACACAGGGATAGCAAAAGTCATGGGGATGTATTCAGATATTATTTATACATATCTGGATACATATTCGAGGCGACTCATGAAAGATGAGACTATGCCCTTTTCGAGTCTTCGAGAGGCGACTAGTTTCCCACGTTCAGCCTTGAGACAATCTGGTTATGAGGCTCAATGTGTCTTCTTTGAACATCTCCTGAATGAATTAGAAGCAAACATCCATAAATATTGGGAGATTAAAAAGGAGGACGTTAATTCTCTGACTGCAGCTAAGATTGCTCAATTGGAGAATGAAGCTCAAGCTCAGCACATTGCTCTGACAGAATTCCTCGCTTAGTCTTCCAAAGAGCTAATGGCGAAAGACGAAGAAATCATAAGTACTCGTCAGAATATGGAACGCCTAGAGCAAAATGAAGCGTCAAAAGCTGAAGAACTTAGAAAGCTGAGGGAAGAGCTAGCTCGTATTCAGGAGCAAATTGCCTCTGTGGAAACAGAACAATCAAAGATTGCTACTGATCGAAAATCTGCAGCTGAACGCTGTCAAGTTTTACAGCAGGAGCGAGAATTGATGCAAACTAATCAGATTGAGGAGACCAATCGCCGTAGCTCTATTATTGTAGAATATGACCAACGGATGATTGGAGCAGAAACAGCAGAGCGAATCAAGAAAGCTCATGATGAAAAGATGAATAATGTAATCGTTCGTATTCAGGAGATCATTACTCCTCCTAAATAATTCTTTTACATTTATCATGTATTTGAAGTTTTGATACCCATTTGTAATCATTGTTCTGATTTTGATTGAAATGAATATCTTGGCTTGATTTCAATTCTATGGATAATATTTTTGTAGAAAACATGTTCAGAGGTAAATAATACATGACATATTTCAATAGAATAGAATATACAAATAAACTTTGCAACTCTATCATGATATTAAACCAAGGATTTTTAGTTTAATACTGATTAGAGAAAACAGAATTCCGATATAAAGATATCTTTAAATTCTATTTTCCATGATCTTTGGACTCGGAAATCAAAATACGAGATATCATTTTCAGAGAATAGAAAATATGATACATAGAAAATTCAGAGGTAATATGGACATGATTTTCTACAAGATCTTTATTAAAACCACTGGGGATCTAATAAAACAAAAATATCAAATTCTCTGGGAAGATGATACATGGTGGAATATCAGTTTCCTCTGGGGATAACGATATCGAAATAACTTTTGTAGAGAAGAATTTTATATTTGCTGGGGAATGATGAAAATATTATACATAATATTTTTTTAAGAATTTGCCATTGATAGGCATCATCATAACTTTCCCATCCATAGAAGCAAGTTGATATGCTCCGTTAGAGAAGACTTTGTTTACTACGAATGGGCCTTCCTATTTCGTATCAAATTTGCCTTTGCTCATATGTGTCATGGTCATGGGACGTCTGACAGTAAGGACCAGTTCTCCCTTCTGATATGCTCTGACTTTGACTTTCCGGTTAAAAGCTTTTGAGATTCGGGCCTGATAAAGCTCGATATTTTGTTGAGCATACAATCGTTTTTCATCTAGAGCTTCCAATTCTTGAAGTCGAAGACGATCATTGTTTTCTGTTGTAAGTTCATTGGATATCGCAATTCTCAGAGAAGGAATCTGGATCTCGAGAGAAAGAACAGCTTCACACCCATACACCAAAGAGAAAGGCGTGCATCCGGTCGCATTACGAACTGTGGTACGGTAGGCCCATAAACATTCACCAAGCTTCTCGCTCCAGTTGCGTTTGTTGGAAGAAATGAACTTTTTTAAGAGTTTGATGATTGTTTTATTGAAAGCTTCTGCCAATCCATTAGCTGCTGGATTATATGCTGTAGAAGCTAAATTATTAATCCGATGATCGTCGCAGAATCGAGTAAATTTCTGACTGACGAACTGCGGTCCGTTATCATGGATAATACGCCGAGGAACACCAAATCGATAGATGACATGATGTTTGACGAAGTTGATAACACTAGAAGTTTTAACTTCAGATAACGGGATTGCTTCAGCCCATTTGGAAAAGTAATCAGTTATTGCTAGAATAAACCGATGTCCTCTTGATGATGGTGGGTTGATGGGACCAATGACGTCCATGCCCCAAGCTTCAAAGGGCCATGATGCCGCTGTTGGGTGTAAGAACTCTGACGGTTGATGGATAAAGTCTGCATGAATTTGACAGGTTTTACATTTTCGAGCATATTGAATAGCGTCAGCCACCATCGTGGGCCAATAATAACCCATACGTCGGATACGATCTTGAAGTTTAGGACCTGGTTGATGAGCTCCACAAACACCATCACGTGCTTCACGGATTATCTGTTGTGCTTCTTCACCAGCAATGCATCGGAGGAGAAGACCGTCGTAAGACCGACGATATAATGTCTTCGTCGTATGATTATAATAGAATCTGAGAGATCGACGCCGGATAGACGCTGCTTCACTCGGATTATCAGGAAGTATATCATACAAAACAAAGTCTAGAAACGGGCGTCTCCAGTCTTCAGTTATGGCTTCTGTTTCATTAGAAAAGACATATTCTATAGTAGAACCGGAAGAAGACGAGGACATTTTGTCAAACTTTAATCCAGCATCAAGGTTGAGAGAATCTTTGTCTGGTTTGTGAGGAAAAGCCAAAGCCAAATTATTCTCAACACAGAATAGTTCTCGGTTATAAACCACTATCATTTACTGACGTCTGATTGGTATAGCTAATACAGCAGCAAGATTAGCTAAAGCATCAGCTTCTGCATTATAGGCTCGTCGAACATGTTCAATAAAGAAACCTTCAAAAGATGAGGCTATAGAGAGTGCTGCTCGATGATAAGGTATCAAATCCTGATGACGAACTTCATACGTTCCTCTGATCTGATTGACAATAAGCTTGGAGCCTCCATAAACTTCCAAATATTGAATATCTAGATGTTTAGCAAGTTGAAGGCCGATGAGCAATACATTGTATTCAGCTACATTGTTTGAACATGATTGATCTAGAGAATAAGCCCTCTGAATAGTTAGTCCTTCTGGGGATACAAGAATAATCCCAACTCCGGCGACAATATCGCCGTTAGGACCTATTCTAGATGCTCCATCAAAGAATAGACGCCAGGTAGGAATTTCTTCAGAAACTAGATTTGAATCCAAGACTTCATCTGGAATCTCATCATATAATTTAGAATCTTCTGGAATCGCATGAGCTGCCAGAAAATCAGCAAGAGCCTGTCCTTTAACTGACTTCTGAGGAATATAATGCATATCGTATTGAGCTAACAAGATTCCCCAATTAGCTAGTCTGGAGTTGAGAATACCAGGTTTCTTCATCATAATCCTGATAGGATTCACTCTGGAAATGACGTGAATCGTTTGACCGATAATATAATATCGCATTTTCTGAACAGCAAACATTAATGCTAAGCATTCTTTCTCGATTGGAGAATAACGCGGTTCAGCACCTGTCATTGTGCGACTGAGATAATAAATAGCCTGTTCATGGCCATCTTTATTTTTCTGGGCAAGTAATGCACCAAGAGAATGATCCATGGCTCGAACATATAGAAGGAATGGTATTCCCGAGATGGGAGGTACCAAAACTGGAGGGTTCATGAGATACTGTTTAATATCGTCAAATGCTTTTTGACATTCTTCGTTCCAAACGAAAGATACACCTTTCTTCAGAAGTTTGTTGAATGGTCTGCAGCGTCCTGATAAGTTGGAAATGAATCTCCTGATATAAGCAATTCTTCCTTGAAATCCTCGTAGCTCTTTTAAGGTGCGTGGAGGACGCATCTCTTGAATGGCTTTGATCTTCTCGGGATCCACGTGTATACCTTTAGCGATAATGACGAAGCCGAGAAACTTACCACTAGAGACGCCCAGGAAGGACTTAGTAGGGTTCATTTTAAGTTGATGCTGACGCATTAAATCAAAGATAGTCTTCAAATCTTGGATATGATCCTCCTTTCGTCGACTTTTGACCGCAATATCATCAACATAGCATTCGACTATTTTTCGGAGATGTTCGCGGAATATAGTGCTCATTGCTCGCTGATATGTTGCTCCTGCATTCTTGAGACCAAACGGCATCACTGTATAACAGTATGTACCGTTCGGCGTTCTGAAGGAAGTGTGTTTTTCATCATCTGGAAATATTTTGATCTGGTTGTATCCCGAATACCCATCCATGAATGACATTCGTTCGAAACCACATGTATTGTCGATCATGACATCTGTAATTGGAAGAGGAAACTCGTCTTTAGGACAAGCTGCATTGAGATCGCGAAAGTCTATATAGACCCGGATCTTGTCAGTCTTTTTAAGGACAGGAACGATGTTAGCCACCCATTCAGGATGTTGTTCCTCTCGAATAAATCCAGAAGCCATAAGCTTGTTGACTTCAGCTTCAATTGCATCCATGATGTCTGGACGAAATCGTCGATGTTGTTGTTTGACCGGTTTAGCATTTGGCATGATATTGAGTTTGTGCATTGCAATCTTTGGATCTAGTCCTGGCATATCCTCATAACTCCAGGCAAAGACATCGATATAATCACGAATAAGTTTAATCATGTCTTGTTTATCCGTTTCTGAAAGACTTTCACTGATGAATATTGGTTTAGGGGACCCTTCTTCACCAACATCAATTTGGATCAGTTTATCTTCAGTAGGAGGTTCCCTCTGCTCAAACCTGAATTCCCATTGATTATCTAATCTTTGAGCCCATTGTTCCGATTCGGGTGATATTTCAAAATCATCCTCATCTTCATTATTTTCCTGTGGGCCATCAACAGAGACCATATTGATGGATAGAATAGAACGATGGAGATCGCCAATACTCGTGTCAGAATCCCAAGAAAGGGAATCGGAAGATTCAGATCATTCATCTTCATCGAATTTTGAATCTTCATGGACTATGTTGATAAAGAAAGTAGGAGCAATGTAACCTAAACCACATTTTGTCCTTCCGTATTTTAATGGAGGAATTCGAACAGGCATTCTTCTTCCTTTTCCATTATTGAGACTGGTTCTAAAGTCATAACCCATATTCTTGATGATATTTTTAGATTGCTGACTGTAGCGACGTAGTTGTAACCTTCCAGTATCGTCGTTTGTGTCATCTTCTTCCAAGTTAGGAGGATTCTGGGGTCCTTTATAAAAGAAGATTGGATTTTCTCCCTTCTTTCTAGCAGGGACCACGAAGTATGATTTTTGTATGGATTCCAATGATACGTCTGTATGAAGAGTTTGAACAACCCCTATAGTTAGTGACTCTAAGCTATCTAGCAATTGTAAACAACTTTGTACATGATTACAGACATCAATATACTGCAAAGGAGATGCTTCATTAATATTAGATACTGTATTTACAACAAAAGGCTGAGCCTTATCACACTTAGTCAAATTAATGACAAAAGGGGGAGAGGAAGAGCGATCAGAAGTTTTGTTTCGATTAAGATCGATAACAAAAGGCTCAGAAGAGGTGAGCTCCCTTGAAGAAGATCGTGAATAAGTCGTACGTCCACTGACTGGAATGACTAGAGTATCTGGTCTAGCCTGAGAAGGTGGAGGGGGAGTGGTACGTCCACTGACAGGAATTATCAGTGAACTTTGTGGAGCTTGGGAAGACAACACAGTAGTATGTCCACTGACATGAATTATCAGTGAGCCTTCTTCAGATGATTTAACAGACTGCGGAGGAGTGATACGCCCTTTTACAGGAATAACAAAAGTGCCAACTTTTGCTATCTCATCATCATTATCCATAGCTTGTAAGACTTTTGAGTATTCATCTTTGTACATGCGAGCGTCATTGAAGTAAGCTTCAACTCCTTTGAATGGATAGAGATCTGCAACCTCCTTTTGAACTTCTCCATTATCATCAACATATTTGAAACACTGATGAAGAGTCGAAGGAACGACATTATGTTCATGCAAGAATGGTTTTCCCAATAGAGCATTGTATGAGCAACCATGATTGTCGATGATGTAAAAAGTAACTTTAGTGTGAAGATCGCCTATTTGAAATTTGAGACGAATCTTGCCCAAAGGCTCACTTTTTCTTTGATTGAATCCCAAGATGGTAGTGATAGTGCTGGAAAGACTATGCACAGGTATCTTCAGTGCATCTAGCATAGCTTTTGGCATAATATTGAGAGCGGATCCTGGATCAATCAGGAGACGATCAACCTTCATAGAATCAATATATCCTGTATGATACAAAGGACGGTCATGTCGATTATCCTCTAACAGCATATCGTCCTGCGTAAAGGTAATGTTTGGAATAAATTCCAATACATTATGGCAATGAGAGATAGATTCTGTTTCCAACTTCTCGAGAAGAGTTAGGTAGGTTTCTGCTTGCAGCAGTGCTTCACTTAGAGTTTCTCGAGTCTCTTTAGAGAGGCGTAAGAGCTCGAAGATTGATAATTTAGCTGGGGTATTGGCTAGTTGAGCCAATATATCAAAATTATAAGGCTTTTCAAGTCCTGTAGGAGATGACTTCTTCAATGGTTTGTCGAAGCGGACTTGTTGTTTGCCTTTGTCAGCTGCTGTTGGTTTAGAAGGAACTATCTCAACAGGAACATTTAAAGGCTCTTTAGTAGAGACTGGTGTTGAAGCTGTAACCGGAGGGACGTCAGAAGTTTCTTCAGGAATTTCAGCATAATCTTTCAAATATATTTTTCCTGACCGAGTTCCAGCATGAACTTCAACTTCAGATTCTGGTTCAGGGTCTATAGAAACCATATTGCAATTCTTTATCTTGCTCTTGGTTCTTTTATGTTTGATGAGAGCTTCATTCCAAAAACCAAGGCCAACACGAGATTGATTATGTCTCATGGTGATGGCCAAAGGTGCTCGGAGTCCTTTGTCTGAGTTCAAACCAGGAGCAGTGGCTAGATCATAACCCATCTTCGCCATCAATTCACGAGATTGTGAACTGTATAGATGAAAAGCAGGCTTGTATCTATCTTCAGATTGAGGTACAGATTTTATCTCCGTAGGGAGTGAATTTCCTGCCGAGATAAAAGTAGAGGTTAGATAAAAATCGGGTGTGAAACTAGAAGTCACATTGCATGACTTAGTCTTCCCGAGCTTCTTTTTAGATGAGGGAGTCTTCCGAGGAGAAGAGGAAGATGTCTCAAACTCCGTCATTAAATCCGGGTGAATCCACATGATCTCTCCCTTCTTAGTTGTGACAGGAACAAGTCCTTCATCCTGTGCTGGTGGGATGTTTACAACTTCGAGAGTTGCTTTGGGGATAGGAACAATCCCACTTTCTACCATTAAGGGAGGGAAGTCACCGAACTGCATTGAAATTACATTTGCTGTGACTGTCTTGTCTTTGGGTGTCAGTGTCACAGCTCCTGATTTAATCATCTCTTGGATCTTCCCTTTTAATACATAGCAAGACCGGATTGTATGACCCAGTATTCTATGATATGGACAGTATTTTGGATGATCTGTCTTATTGGCTTCATCAGGCTTTTTAATTTCTGGCAATTGAATCTTATTACCTTTGAGCAAGCATTCAAAGATACCCTGAACATCGTCATCGTCAAAAGAATATTCTTCCTTCGGCCGAGGAGGTCTCTGTTGTTGATTTGTTAGAGCTGGGGTAGTTTGAGTAGTCTTTACCTCTTGACTACTACTTTGGAGATTGACTTCAAGAGCTTCTTTTCCTTTGCGATTGTTGGGTCGAGTACTATTGCTAGCACTCTGATTTGATTCCTTGGGAGCCATTTGTACCCCCAGACCCTTGAAGGTCTCAGCACTGACCTCGGCAGCCTTGGCACTGACGATAAATGAAGGCCAATCTTGGAACTGAGTGGAACCTGTCCACATGCTGATAATTGGTAAGAGATTCGACTTGCAAGTGTCGATGGTAACAGCATCGGGAGTTCCGAGAGGCATTTTGAGGGCTTCTCTTCTGAATCTTTCAATAAAGTCCTCGGTGGTTTCATTATTTTTCTGTTTAATTCTTATGAGGGCTGACATGGTCATGTCATTGAGTCCTTCATAGAATCGTTCAAGAAACATTTGCTTGAAACCAGCAAATGAGGTAATGCACCCGTCAGGAAACTTCTATACCATTCATAAGCCGTTCCTTTGAGACACCCAACAAACACCCGAGTAAGGAGGGCGTCACTTGGTTGCAGTTGATCAGTCATTACTTCAAAGTGATTAATAAACTGACTTGGGGAGGTTGTCCCATCAAAGAAAGAGATGGTCGGAGGTTTGTATTTTGGTGGATACGATACCTGCTTCCATTCTATTGGGTAAGGTTGTTTGATACCTAACCTTTGCAAACCATCCTTCTGTTTAAATGCCTCAAATTGAGTTCGGAGATTTCTTAACTCTTCAGTAACAATTCCGGAGGATTGTGGAGTTATAACTTGTTGAGTATAATTGGGAGGAGGGACTGCAGCATATGTACCACCCCCAGCTCCAGACTGACTTGGAGTGGGTTGTACAGGAACATTAGATTGTACCCCCGGAATAGTAGAGGGTTCCGTGTTTGGAATAACAGGAGTATTTAATACAACTGGAGGGGCTGTATGTTGGACTTGCTGAGTTTGATGCTGAGCTTGCATAAGAGTGTGCATAACATTCAACGTATCTGCCATAGCTCGCAACTGTTGTTCTAAGGAAGAAATTCTTTGTTCATGAGCTTCGGTGCTAGTTGAAGGTTCATGATTGCCCTCTGCCATGTAAGTAGTAATCATTCGAGGAATAGATGATGAAACAGTCTGTTCTGAATCATCACTGTGTGAATCAGTATCTATCCCGGGGCTATTTACGGGAGTCAATACTGGAAAGTTAGATTCTCCAAGGAAGTCTTCTGTGATCTCCGGATTACCACTTGGATGAGAAGAAGAAGAGACTCTGGCCAAGGCTCCGGTCCTGGATCGGGTGCCGAGATAAACGCCATCTTCAGAGTCTGATATAGCATCAGACCGTATGCTACCCCCAATATTTCTGGAGGTCATATTGACAGAAGCATAAAGAGGTTCATCTTCATCCAACATTGGTTTATATTGAATCCGTTCGAAAACAGATTGTCTTTTTGGTGAACAACAACATTGAATTACAACTCGAGGTTGGAAGTTGCAACCATGCTTTTCATGGCAAATATGAGCAATATCATAGCCTGATGGAGTGTCAATTCTCCGTTTATTTTGCAAATACTCCCGGAGATCTGTAGGAACAGATTGGGAAGTACTTGAAGATAGTTTCTGTGTAGAAACGTGTCTTTTGTTCTTCTGTCTTCTCGGTTCTTGAGTGTATAAAGACTGATTAATTTGAGCCACATAGTTCTTGGCATATTCTGCATCAGGATCTAATATACTTGTCTCAGTGGAACCGAGACAATTCTGATTAAGCTTGTTACGAAGATCCGTAGGAGATCTGACTTTGATATCAGTCTTGGATACTTGTAATTTGCCTTTCTCAGATCGAGAAATTTGGAGAGAAGGAAGATGGGTATTATTCCGACTGGGAGTCGGTAATAATCCATCTTTGGAGGAATTAGCCAAAAGGCATTTTCCTTTGTTTGATCTAGTAAGAGTACTAGTCAAATTAACTCCAGAGGTAAAGACCTTAGGAGTAGAGGAGTTGACTAAAGAGTCTTTCTCCTTGGTTGGCACAAGATGTGCAAGTTGAGGGGGAACCATTTGTATGTTCTGTGGAATATTCTGTGGAAGAGAACCCCCAACTTGATTTTGAGAAACAGTCAAAGGACTGTATCTATTAGCATACGCTGACTTCAGTTTGGACTTCTGGTCATACGCTACCTTTTTATTAGCATACGCTGGCTTTGGCTTAGCGTACGCTGCCTGATGTTGGCTTTTGTACGATGCCTTTGCCATACGCTGCCCTTTGAATGCCATACGCACAGAGTCATCAATGGCTAAAGAGCCGACTGCTGTCGTAAGAGTAGAGGGAGAAGGGACTTTGACATGTCCAGAGATGGTTTTCCTTGTATACGCTGACTTGGTTAAAGAACCAACTTTGTCAGCGTGACTAGGAAAAGCCACTGTTGCCGTGTTCAGAGAAGCCGAAGTGTGCTTAGTTGAAGTTGAAGACGTGTTCTTGTCAGCGTGAGAAGTGACAGAAACGTCTCGATCTGTTGAAGAAGACTTAGGGACATAGACAGAGCGTCCCTTCTTCTTGGCAGCAGGAAGAGCGGAGGAAGCAGTGCGGCCCTCCTTCGTCTTGAGCATTTCTTTATAAGCCGATTGGTCGAATTGTACGACCATCGTCTTCTTCGTCAAGCCGATCGACGAAGTATCGCATTGAGTTGTTGCTATCTCGTTGGAGGAGATAGCTTTTCCCAGCAGAGTCGCCAATTTGTTTTCCATAAATAAATTCACTTTATTTATTTTGTATCTGAGAAAATTACAACTGTAGGAATCTAATCTAGAAGACGATTACTTTATCCCTTGGACGATGCAATGAAGAAAACTTGAACTTCGAAGAACTTGGACAGCAACTGGGCAATCTCTCTGTTCTCTCTGAAATTGACTGTCGTGTCTGATGAAGATGAAGAAACTCTCTTTTATAGAGTTCAGGATAACTGTCCTTAAGCATACGCTCAGGTAGTTACTTGACGTGTGCATAACTGCAGGGACGCGTGGCAAATTCTGATGAAGACACATTAGCGTGCGGTTGAAAGTAGTGGAGCATATTCAGGAGAGATTGATGGCATGAATGCCACGTTGCATAACTTCTGAAGAAGTGGATAACTGAGTGCAGGACACGTGAGAACGTGTGTTAACTGTACATTAAAAATCATTCTGGACACAACTGCTGTGATACGCTGCCTTAGAAGAAGAATCATACGCTAGCTTTTGAAGGCACATGTCTTGCATACGCTTACTTAGACAGCGTAGAACCATATAAAGCTGATACGCTCACATTATTACCAGGGAGTCGTATGGAAACTATACGCTCATTTGACTGGGAAGGAGTCGTATGAGATCAATACGCTCACTTAATTGGAAGGAGTCGTATGAGATCCATACGCTCACTTAATTGGAAGGAGTCGTATGAGATCCATACGCTCACTAAATTGGAAGGAGTCGTATGAGATCCATACGCTCACTTAATTGGAAGGAGTCGTATGAGATCCATACGCTCACTTAATTGGAAGGAGTTGTATGTTTGAATAAGTAGACACGTGGCATGTTTGAATAAGTAGACACGTGGCCATCATCAATCTTCTTTGATACGCCATATCTTCTAATAACTGACAAAATCTTCTCGAGCGTCGTGACTGCGGATATGATGGCTGACAGTCTGTCAAAACTGACAGTAATGATGGCTTTTACATTTATGAGAGATGCTGAGCTGTCCTCGTAAAAGACAAAACCGACTCTTCGAAAACCTATACGACGGCTAGTCTTCATTGGACAGCTGTCTTTGCACGAAAGACGAAGTGTCGGATTCATCCTTTATTAAATATATGCTGTGCTGTCATCTCAGAAAATAATAAAATATTCATTGAGCGTACGGCCTGTAGATGAGCGTATGGCCTTGGCTGAGCGTATGGCTTTGAGCGTATGACTTGGACTGAGCGTATGGTTTTGAGCGTATGACTTGGACTGAGTCTTATGTCAGCGTGTCATAATTTTCACACCCTACAATAGCAATATACAGTCTCAATCACATCTAAGGCAGAATGATAAAATAGGAAGATAGATAGAGAAATAAATACTGAAATGAGGAAATCCACATAAATACAACCAGAAAGTCTAAGTGTCTACTGACATAACAATAGAACATCCAGCTCAATACAAGTCTCACTACTGAAAATGAAATAATATATATACAATCCAGATCTCAAAGACAGAAATAGTAAAACCTAGACTAGGGAGCCTCAGTCTCTAAGCTAGTAGATCAGGCTGGAAATCTGGGTCACACATGTCATCTACAGTTGTCCCATAGTAAGTGTCTACGCAGGCCTCATCCTCATCCTCTGTAATATTTTTAACAGGTCCAGTCAGGACAGGAGCGAGCACAAAACATCTCACACAGTTCATATCATGTTAGGAAATATAAAGCATGCAATAGAGTAAGGTACAGGAACGCTGAAAGAAGAAAGCATATGAAAAACAGTAGAGATTTGATAACAGGAAATATATATATACGATAAGTAAGAACTGTAAGCCAACTGTGAATTAGAGTACAATATGGTTATGTAAACGGGTTAGGTTATACAATAAAATGGGACTCCTTTGTACGTGGGTGTACAATGGACATATACAATTTCTTATACAATAGGATTGATCACATAACCATTTCTACTCTCCCTCCCTAATCAATACACAAGGATCCAATTCAGTTACGTTACCTTATACACTGGCTTGTACAATGGCTTGTACAATGGCTCAATGTGATAATGAGAGTACAATATGCACAATGAGTGTACAATGATAAGGGTATTCAATAAATATAATATGTAAGTGAAACGTACATCACAATATATATTTAGTGAATACAAGGAGATAACATCTCAGAAGAAGATCCATATAGTACCAATACGTGATAACGATCGTGTCAGCATCAAGTACAGTAATCTAGAGCAAGAATGTAAATCCAGACAAGTATGAAACGGTCAGAAAATGTACTCGCCTGATAACTGAATGTCCGAAGAGAATGTACTGCCTGAGGAGATGTGTATGGCTCCTATTCAGAACAGCACAAGTCACAACAAGTCCAGAATGGTAAAATGAAGTTCTACTATGCACTCTACATGAGTCTAGGTCAAACTAGGCCAAAGTCAACTCTTGGTCAACCTAAAAGTCAAACTAGGTCAAACTAGGCTAATCAAGTCTCACTAGGCCTAACCTTGTCTACCCTAGCATTCACACATACCAATCTAAGGCTATACAAGCCACACAACCACACATCAAGGGCACATCATATATGTATTTAAGCTATCTATCATGAAATTCATATAGTTATATATTATAGGCATACCTATATATAAAACAATGCTTATATACAACTTGTATAAAGAAAATTAGAGAGGGGAAGAGTGTGTGATACAAATGTGTGTAGGCTAGTGTCATAACATGGGTTCAAGATATGTGGTATATTGTTCAAGGCAAGGTAACATATGAACTAGTCACTATATATATATATATATATATATATATATATATATATATATATATATATATATATATATATATATATATATATATATATATATATATATATATATATATCACATTTCATTTAGTCTAAACCCAACTGCATATCCTATGCATCACCTACAATACACATATACAATGCATATATATATATAAGTAGCGAGAGAATCAAGGCACATGTGTGACAGAATTTGGGTGTAAGGGTGATATATAGCGTGTGGCAGGTGTGGGGAATGTGGTATTTGTGATATGTGTGTGTGTGTGTAGATTGGTGAGGGTGTGTAGGCCTGTCATAAAAAGTGTCCCTGTGTCTTAGGGTCTCAGTGTCCCACTGTGTGTGTGTTTAAGTAAGGATGAGTGTGTGTGTGTGTGGTACACATAGAGAGGTCAGTAGGTAGTAATGTATCTCAGTTGAATCAAACATTAGGCTCAAGCCTATAATTCAATCTCGATATCAGATTTTTAGATAGGAATGTGTACACAGGTTTGTGGAACTGAAAAAAAAAGTGAAATCTCAGGAACCAAGGTGACAGTGATACATGGTGCAGCAGTTTAATTGTTCCCATGAAATCATTTCCCAGGTTTCAACCCAGGCTCATCTCAAAACAGTTAAATATGAATTGGCTATTCATTCTCGGGAATTCCAGATTAGCAACAATATGAAACCATTATGTGTGTGGTCATGTGTTTCAGGAATTTCAAACAACCAATGACAGTTCTAGTTTAGTTTGTGTCTGTGTGTGTTAACACCCTTCTCAGGAATTCTAAAATGAACCAACACCTATTGAATCAACACAAATCAAGGTTAACAAACCAACAGTTATCCACAATTTCCCCCACATTCGAATCCCATTCCAAATGGAAAAACAATTCAGATTTCAGGAAAACAGAGGATGGGGTCATGCCATTCTCAGATTTTATGTTGTTTCTCAGGTTTACACATTCTCAGGATATTGCAAACTGTTTTCATGAAACTAATTCCCAAATTCCCAAACAAATCTTTTCATGTTTAAAACTAACATTGAAAACAGATTTCCAATTTCAATCAAAACTCACTTCTCACGTTTAAATCTAACATTAAAAACTAACTTTCAAGTTCAAAACAAAATCTCAGTTTTGAACAACAATCTCGGTTTTCTTCATCACCAAATCTCAGGTTTCAGGTTTTTTTCGTGTGTGAGTGATCAGTGAACTAAATGTGTGTAACAAAGAGGGGATAAAGTGAGGAACAAAACTGGAATTCACAATGTGTGTGTAAGAGGAACCCCAACCCAACATATACATAGGTTTCAGTCTTCCTGAATTGACAGGAAAACCAAACCAAACTCCAAAATCACAACCCCATTGTAAAAACAAAATCAAAACTAGTCTAACAACTAACTATTAGTTAACAATTATGTGGGTGAGCTAAATTAACAGTTAACATCACAAGGCAAGGAAGAAAATGAAATCAAAATTTAGAAATACACATTCAGCCACCTGGTATCAGTCAAGTATCAGGTTTTTAGGGAAATTCATGGTTTCGAAATCAAATAACCATCAAAATTGCAATCTAACCTACTCATCACTTATTATATATGTAGGTGGGTCAGAATTAAACATTTAATCAGCATTAAACCCAAAAAAATGCAGTTTAAAACCCAAGGAAAAACTGAACAGTGAGGTGGTGCAGTGTGTATCAGATTTTTGAGATTAACATGAATTCGAACCTACATAATCCACAAAATCACAATTGGTGAGTTGGTAAAGCAAGACACACATGTACACGTGTCATAGAGTCCTTTCGTGTCCAACTAAATGGACACGAATGTGTCCAAATCAAAAACAAACATGTGGTGTGCACACAGTGTACATAACCCTCGTGCAGGGGTTTCGAGTCGTCGTGGACACAGCACACGACACGTGTGACCACGTGGTCATGTCCACGTGTAGCCCACGTGTCAGGCTATACCTTCGACACCCTATGAGGTATCCACATGGTGTCTACAGCGGACACGAGGCCGTGAGTTGCGCGTGTCTGTGCGTGCTCAGCCGCCTGCGTGCGACAGCGCGCGACCAGTGCGGCCCCGATTTCTCAGCGCACAGACCACGAGACGCTCCCAAAATTTGGGAGCTTGGTGGCAGACATTGCCCCATGTTTCCCCCAAAATTTGAGGACACGACGTGTCCTATGTCCAGAGAAATGGACCCCGTGATGCAGGACACGGCCTACGGGCCCGTGCTGCGTGTCCACACGCAATACACGACACACAAGGACACGAAATACTAGGACACCTTTACAAAAATTGATACTCTCACCTAGATCTACAAATCCATGCAATCACTTTTACAAAAATCGAAAATCGAATCCTTAGTGGCATTTCTACAAATACCTAGGTATCCTATTGGATACGTATCCGATACGGACACGAAACGGACACAAAACTTTACAAAACCTATACCAACAGAGAGAGGACACCTAGGGCTTCCTAACCATGCAAAGAAATTAAAATTTGGTGGAGAGAATAGGGATTTACCTATATGTTGAAATTCTAATAAAAAGCTCCAAAAAGGAGGGTTTCTCCTTGTTAGCCAAAACTCTCCAAATTCATCTAAACCTGAGATTTCTCTCCATGAACAGCAAGAACACTAGAATTAGGATCTAACGCAATTTGTTTGGATTAAAAAGAAATTAAAATGGATTTACTAGGAATTTCTAAAGATGGGATTTACCTCTTTTTCCAACTTGTGATCTTTCCTAAAAGAGGCTAGCCCTAAATGGAAGAGAGTATAAATAGAGGTGGGATTCCCAATGTGGCTGGCCATAGTGGGTTAGGGTTAGGGTTTAGTGATAGGTTTGGGCCTCTATGGTCTAAGTTGCTAACTAATGGTTTCAAAACCATAAGTCATGGCTTATGACTAAAAGCCTCTCTATTCTAACTTAAGTTTTAAAGACTAAAACATGGGTTAACTCTAGTCTAACTAGGGTTACATGACCTAACCAAGTCCAAACACAACTAGGGTTAGCTTCTAGGTTAGTCTACTAAAGTCAATGCTAGTCAAAGTCAACCTAGTCAACTATCATTCAAATAATTCCAAAATAAATTCTAAAAATTCCCATAAATCATAATAAATTCAAATAAATCCTAAAATGACCAAAATACCCTCTAGGCTAAAATGTACTAATTAAACATCCTAATCACATGGCTAGGCTCTAGGTCAACAGTCTGCAAGGTTACACTAGCCAAACACCAAAATCATAAGTCATGATTTAAATAGTTTTAAAAAATGATTAAAATTTACCAAAAATCATATTATTAATTAAATATCATAATTAAATAAATTAAAATACAAAATTTCAAAATTACCCTTATTTTAGAAAACTGGTGTTACAAGTCTACCCACCTTAGAAAAATTCCGTCCTCGAAATTAAAATGGTAGTAGTCCTTCTAGGTCAAACACCCCACAATCATAGTCTCAAACATACCGTCAGATAATCATATGCGTATGTCCAAAATCATGATACTCGAAATCTTCGTCGTGCTAGTGAACAAGGCTACGATAATCACAGAGTCCTCGACTAAGGCACATACCTCTAGAATTATGGTATTTAAAATTTTTGCATTGTCGCATGCTTGGCAGCGAAAACCTTAAATTCCCACACCCGATAAATACGTCCTAAATCTGACTATATGTCCTCACTATGCCAGCTAACACGACTATCGAAGATTCTAGATTCCATAACTGGGTGACCTAGCCCATATGATTTATCTCAGAAGAAAATTAAACATAACACAAGAACAACAAGACAGAATTGATCAACCAACAAGGAACAAAGAGAATCGAATTTCAAGGCAGTAATTGCAGAATTTGAATCAAGAACAGAACCTGCAACTAGATCTCCAACGGCCTGAGCATCCTCGGCTGTCATGGCGAAAGCTTGCCCTGGCTGGCCTCCCCTGGCCTGCTGCTGATGTTGTACGAACCTCTCCTTCTGAGTCTGCAATGCTGGTCCCCTATGCTGTCCTGTCGGAGCCCTAGCTCCTGGTGCTACCTGAGCCAATGGTGTCGGGTTCTTGGGACACTCTCTACACTGATGCTCCGCTAAACCGCAAAGCAAACACATACCCAGCCTCTTCCTGCAATCGTTCCACCAATGGCCTGGCTTCTTACAGAAGTTGCATACGGTGTCCTGCTGATATAGTACCCGTCTCTGTCCCTGATGCTGAACAGGCCTCTGTTGTAGCTGATGTATCTGAGCCCTTGGCTGCTGGTACTACTGCTGAACGTGCGATCTCTTGGCCGATCCTCCGCTGCTGCTGCCCCCAACTGGGTCTCGCCCCCTCTTGAGCCTAAGCTCAAGATCATCCTCTGCCAATAAGGCTCCCGTCAAAATCTCCTCAAAAGTGGCATCCCTGTTGCCCTTGGTCAAGGACTTGACTTCCTTGACCAGACCCTTCCGGAACCTCTGGGCCTTCGCCGTCTCGCTCAAGCCCTCTACGAACCTGCCGAGGCGGCCAAACTCCACTGCGTACTCCTCCACCGAAAGACTCCCCTGGACTAGGCTCTCGAACTGCATCTCCAAGGCTCTGAGTGCTGAATCTGGGAAGAACTTCTTCTTGAAGAAGCCCTTGAACTGCTCCCAAGTCTGTCTACCCCCACTCTGGGGTCTGACTGATACCAGGTACGAGCAAGATCTCGCATCCGGCTAGCTGCAGCCTCGATCTGAAGCTCTGCTGGTATCCTGGCCAGGCGAAAGATCTCCTCTATATGCTCGATCCACTCATCGGCATATAGGATCCCCTCTGTCCCCAAAAAGTCTTTGGGGCTCATCTTTTGGAACTGCTCTATCCCCGGTGTCTTTGGCTGCTGAACCACTGGTCGGGCTGCAACTGTCGTAAGGGCCAACTCCATGCCCCTGTCCTGTCGGGCCTGCTGCTGGTCCAAGAACTGCTGGAAGTAGGTGAACATCTGTGCCGCATCCACGTATCCTGTAGGCGGCGGCTGCTGGAACGGTACCTCTGGGATGACTGGGTCCTGCCTCCGATCTGGTGAAGGCATACCCCCTGTGGCTGGTGGAGGGGCTCCCCCGAACGTAGCTGCAACGCCTACCCCAGCTGGCATGACTGGGGCTACGGTACCGGGGCTAGCTGCTGGGTATAAGAGGTGGCAGTCCTCCCATCGGCGTACCCCTGGCCTTGGTGTAGCACCCAGTTTTCTAAATGAGGGTAATTTTGAAATTTTGTATTTATAATTATTTTAATAATGATACTTAATTTATGATATAATTTTTTGGTGATTTTAAATCATTTTAAAATTATTTAAATCAATGACTTGTGATTTTGACGTTTTGTTAGTGAAACCCTAGAGACTGTTTGACCTAGAGCCTAACCATGTGATTATGATATTTTAATATCATTTTTGGCCTAAGGATATTTTTGCATTTGACCTATTTGAATTATTTTGATATTATTTTATTATTTATGATATTATTTTGGGATTATTTGAGTCGGGTTCGAATTTCAACTCAATCCGACTTGTAACGGGGACCCGGGGGTAGTTTGACTCTAGTGGGACCCACACACTAGTTAGGCATGGCCCACATGATATTAATTTTAGTCCACATGATAGAAATATTTTAGTTAGAGGTTAGACTAATTATTATAGATAAGGTTAGTGTGATTAGAGACTTTAGAATGACTAATTTAGCCCCAACCAATTAGCCCTTTCCTAATACTCATAGAATAGGTTAGTGGGGGCATTTTGGACCTTGCCATAATAGAACAAATAGTCCCATATGGCCAGCCACTTTGGGAGAGGATAGGCTCAAGTTTATTTCATTATTCTCATCCACACTCTCTCTCTCTTGTTCTTCTCCAAATTCCTAGAGAGCAATCCCTAGCAATTTCTCCACCAAATCCTTCCATTTCGCCACCAAATCTTCTTCTTTCCTTCTCCATTCTAGCCAAGGAGGAAGCTACCCATGTTTGGGAGGATTCGGAGCTCGTTCGTGTCCTTTTGGAATCTCTACGTGTTGGTGTCGCTCCGGGAAGGCTTTTTTTTCGATTCGATCTACCAGGAGGTATAAATCCCTTCTCTTTTTCATTTTCTCATGCATATAGGTCTATTTTGAACCCATAGGAATGACCTCCATGGTTGTATCTCCATTTGTGTCTATTTCGTGTCCATTTAGAGGTCATAGGAGTGTCCTTTGTGTTGTGGTTGTGTCCATGTGGGAAAATCCCAAATTTGGACACACTATGTGTTGTTGTTATGTATGAATGAATTATTACATATTTAATCTCATATTTTTGTATTGCAGATGTGTTCTATAGTGTCTCATATATATATATTAGTGTAGAGAGTGAGTTTTTGATATATTATGTTATATATTTGTGTTCTTTTGTCTCAAACTACCCAAATCCGTCATGATTTTTATCCACGTTTTTAGTTTCAGCCCTAACTTAGAAATGGCATAACTTCTAGCTCAAAGCTCGGTTTAATCTCCCCTTTTTTTAAAAAAAGCGTATTGAAGTTAGATTTCCAAAAACATGTATTAATAGGTCTAATTCTTTCTGTAACTTTCTGGAGAATTATTTGAGTGTCGGTTGTACGAAAGACAAACGCGTTCTCGGTGTTTTCGCGATTTCGGGAGTTTTCGGAAACGAAAACGCGATCCGTTTGAAGTTTTGGAAAGCTAACACATAGATCTATAACATACTTTAATCCTATATTTTAATTCATGCTGAGATGGTACAGTATTGATTATTAGTAGGAGTTACTATTCGGTATATGCATTTTGTGCACCCTTGTGTGTAATATAATGTTCTATTTGATTTTAACCCATGTTAATGTATATACATTATGTAATTAAATAGAGAATGCAAGCATGAGTAAATATTTAAATAAATGATGTATGAGGTGTAAGTATCCTATCTAATGTAAGCATGTATAAGTATGGCTTGTAATGAATATGTAGGTTCCATAGTATGTAATGTATGGTGCATATAGTAGTGCAAGAGAATAAATGAATGATGAATGAATGCAAGCATGAATGTAATGTAATAATAGATGTAATGTATGCAATATACAAATTAATGAGATGTAATGTTCTATGTTAACACAAATCCTATATTACCTCATGTACCCCCTTACACTATGTTGACACTATCACACTTGACATATTGTTCACTTACACTTTGACACTCTTTGATATGTATACACTATATATGCCCATTTAACCCTCACTTGCCCCTTTGCCATGTTCACATACACACACATAGCCTCTTAAATAAGTAATTATGAATATAGTTAACTTAGCTATGTATGTATATTATATATGTTAGCATATTGTGTTGTAATATATAAGTTTATATAACCATTTGAAATGCCATGATTATAGACCTAATGTTGAATACCAATATATGCATGTGTATATATGTATAGACATATATAGCTTAAAGTAATAGATTACCTAGTGTATATCCAATGTGAATTCTTGCCTATTTGAGTATTGAATAATTGCATGCTATTTAGAGTTGGATGTATGTTGGCTTGTATAGCCTTGTATTGATGTGTGCTTGCTAGGATAATCTTGGTTAGGCCTAGTAAGACTTGCTGGGTTAGGACATGACCTAGTTTGACCTAGTTTGACTAGTGCAGTTGACCAGAGTTGACCAAGGGTTGACTTTGGCCTAGTTTGACCTAGATTCATGTAGAATGTATTGTAGTGCTTTATATTACCCTTCTAGACATGTTGTGACTTGTGCTGTTCTAATTAGGAGCCAGACACCTCTTCTCGGACAGTATCTTTACCTTGGACATTTAGATATCAGGCGAGTACATTCTCTGATCATTTCATATCCTGCTTAGAATTATTTTCTGCATTAAATTACTTTACTTGTACTGTCACGTTGGTCACACGGATTGGTACTATATGGATCCCTTCTTGAGATGTTATCCTTAGGGAGCATCGGGTACTCTATGTTCGGTGCGTTTCACTTACAAGGCGTATCACTATACTTCGTTGGTTCTTCGATCACTTGTGACATATACTCTTATGATCACAGAGTCTTCCTGGAATCCTTATCCCATTTATGGGTCTACTATGTACCATCCTTCGAGGGCTTATCACCCTTCAGGGGCTTACCACCCTTCGGGGGCTGTACATGGAATCATAACATAACCTGGTTGGATCATTGTGTATTGATTGGGGGTACGGGGGAGTAGAAGTGGACATGTGAATAATACACCAGTAGTATCTTATCAGAATCATTCCGTAGTGTCTTATCAGAATCATCCCATGCCATTTACATGTCCATGTTGTACTCTGACTCACTAGCCACATGTTAGTTCTCTATTTATAGTAGATATTTTTATTACAGTTCTCTTTCTGTTTACATACCGCATTTCTTTCAGTATCTGTATCTTACTTTTCTGCATGATTATATTTTCTAACCTGCTATGAACTGTTGAGATGTACTGTACTCGCTCCTGTCCTGACTGGACCTGTTGATAAATTTTACAGATAGCCTGGAGGTTGCCTGCTAGCCTAGAGGAGACAGTAGAGGTTGCATATATAGCTAAGATTTTTGCTTATAGTTTATTTTCAGTCATCTTGAGTTGTATTTATGGATTACTGTATTTGGGTTTTGAGATGTATTCTGAGTTTGTATCTTAGACACTTAGACTTCTATCTGTTGTATCTCTTTTCGATTTCATGTTTTATCTATCTTCCTTTATGCTCTACCTTAGATGCGATTGAGTTTACATTCTGCTATGTCACCCCCATTCGGGAAGTATAAACTGTTTAGTCTTATACTATTAGATGCATTGAGACCTAGGACAGCGTTCTACCGCCGACACTGCGGCGTAGGCTGGGCGTTGTTACGTTCTCGTGCCCTAACTCTAGGGTGCGGGTCGTGACACGTTTTTAGTGGTGGCCCATGCAGGTCGAGATTCGCATTAGTGCGATTTCGTAGTAGCGCAACGACTTAGTTGTACTACTACGAGCCTGCTATAGGATATATAAATTAAGGTGTTAGGATGAGAGGATACTCAATCACTGTTAGGATTCCTTGAGAGATTCCTGGGATGACCCTTGAGAATCTCATTTTGAATTCCGATTTAAACTCCTTTTCCTTGTTTTGATTCACCTTTTTCCTTGATTTGAATTTGATTTTGTGGATTCATTGTAGAACTTTAAATCCTGGTATTAGTTGATAATTTTGATAAAATTTTATAGTTGTTGATTTAATTTTGTATTTAGATTAATATTTTCAAATCTAAGGTACTCAATCACACTTAGGATTCTTTGAGAGATTTCTGGAACGACCCCTGAGAAACTCATTTTGAACTTCAATTGGAATTCCTTTTCCTCTTGTTTGGATTCACCCTCATTCCTTGCTATTGAATTTAAGCTTGATGGGTTCCTCTCGTTTGAACCGATGAGAAGTAGCATATCTTCATTATTCTTTCTCGCCATTATTTTCTTGCATTCTTATTTACCTCTTATCTTAAACTCTGTCTCATTACATTAATTACCCATATCTTGTCGTCCCTACCAGATGTACTTCGAAACCCTTGAATCTTCGTATCTTTTGTATGGGGAAGGCTAAGGAAGTGACGTAAATTATGTAGCTTAGAGAAGACGTAACTGGTTATTTTATGATGATCTAAAGGAAATCAAATGTGGAGTGTTCCATATGAAAATTTGAGATAGAAATGTGGTAAAGGTCTCGAATAGAATAAGGAGATGTATACTGCCAATCTGGAAACAATTACATTTAGAGAAATTTTGGGGTTATGAGATAGTTTATAGGTGTATTCAAAACTAATGAGGATATCAGAGGTCAACCTAGTTTTAAGAACTTAAAAAATCTTGGTTATTGATTCTGGGGAAAACTTTTTACTCTGAGGCTTGTAGAAGGTTAGTAATGGAAAAGAGAAGTTAATTGTGTTTAATAAGGATATTAAACAAGATGTTGCGAGAAAATGACTAGGGATAGAGAGAGCACAAAGTTATGAAAGTTTAGAGATTGTTGTGAAATATTTTTAGGAGAATAATATTCAAGGGTGTATGTCGAAGAAAATACGGAAGTTGATTTTATGATGAAAGATAAGTTTTGTAAGGCCTAGAGATTTAAATTAAATAATACGAGGAGAACAATTTGAACAAGTTCAAGGAATTCATAAACGGGATTTAGAGGTTTTGGGTCAAATTTAAGACAAGGTGAAAGAACTTGAAAATTTAAATAAATGGTTAATGTTGATTCCTAAATGTGAGGGCTGTGCTTCAAGAGTGATGTTTGGAAATTGGGAATTGCCTACGGTAGTCATGGTAAGGGTTTAAGTAAAGGTTAAATTTTCATATGGAGACTGGTGAGGTAAAGATATGATTGGCAAGTTATGACCAGATGAACTTAAGAGTATCAGAAGCAGATGACTAACTCGATCTTTATTATTTTTGTGCATTAATTACCACCTATTGAACTCCCACTTTCTAATTGAGATCCTTGACGTTCCTTATCGTGACTTTGATATTCGGAATGTAATACTAGCTGTTACCCTCCAACAAATCTTATATGCAAGACCTAGACGAGCTCACCTTCGTGTAGGTATATCATGTCCCACTAAAACCCGTCTTCTTGTACTCTATTTTCTTGATATGATTTTCTGGTCAACTGGCTAAACTATAACCTCTACCATTATACTAAATTTCTTCTTATTTTAATTAGAAATCCAGCCTTGACTCAATTCTTTCGACCCGACATGTGATGGTGTTCTGCCTGTTTCCTTAGATGTTTAACCTTGTACCTTATCTGATTACTTGACCCGTTGGTTAAGAAACTTGGACTATGTAATTCCTTTCATCATTACCACCCTTATATCTTGTGCTGCTAAATTAGCCTTAGTTTTGCAAGCTTATCTATTTTCGAGCTTGGTCATGACATATTTTATTGGGTGGCCACCTACTAACATATTGTCTAATCAGAACCGGTACATGATGGTCTGATCAACCTATTGCACTTTGGTTCGCTTTTTCATGTATCAATCTACGAGAATGGAGACATAGTTAAACTTGACCCTAGAGTCTCATTCGCGACAGCCTTGACAATTCTCCTTAAAATCTTTTCATCGCCTATGAACCTCGTATTCGTACTCAGTCGAATTAAATTTAATCATGACCTGAACCTCCATCATTGGATGCTCGTGCTCATACTTTGATTTCATTGATTTCCCTTCTTGCCCAAATCTTATTTTATCCCAAAATTGATCAACTTAGATCGTGTCAAGACGAAAATCTATTTGTGATTTGTTGTGCCTAAATTTTCAATTTTTGCCATTTTATGGAATAGTAACCTTTTAATAATTTATTAGTTGCTTGTTAATGACCAATTTTTATATAGGATGGTAGACAGCCCTACAACCTTGATGATTGTTGTTCCCTTACCTTCCCAATTAGGACACCCTAGATTGTTTGTGTGTTGATACCATAGTACTGTTTTGACCTAGAATGACCAGTGCACCTAGGTGAGACTTCCAACTGCTACGGTATGCCCTGACCTTGTATACTATTCCTTCAAATTGCATGATTTAGATAAAAAAAATTTAGACCTTGATTGTTGGAAAATAGGGACGTCACCCCATTAGTATCAGTTGTAGATATATATAGGTTAGTCCTTGATGTGGGGATGTTTGTCTATAAACATGTAGCTTATGAGATTTATGAGAGATTATAGTGTCAGCCTTGATAGGATGTACTAGTCTTTTGGTGAGTATAAATGTGTTATGAGAGATAGGGGCCTATATGTCTTAGTAATGCATCGTTCCTATGGTAATAGAATGTATTAATAGATGGTTAATAGGAAGATAATAGTTTGAGCATATCTATAGCCTATGATCAGTTCCTTTTCATCCTTAGTTAAGACCACTTTAAAATAGGTCCAGTCCCTTGGATATAGGTTCCAGTCCATATTTTATTGAAGTTCCATTACCGCCGTACAGCAGAGAAGTGTTGGAGGTATTCCTAGATTTACACTATTTAGATGTCCGTTTATTATTCCAGTGTTAGGAAGTGTTACCTTAGATATTGGGTAGGTTAGAGGCTCTAGAAGGAGTACTATCGATTTTAAATTTCGAGGACAAAATTTTTCTAAGGTGGGTAGAGTTGTAGCACCCAATTTTCCAAATGAGGGTAATTTTAAAATTTCGTGTTTATAATTATTTTAATAATGATATTTAATTCATGATATGATTTTTTTGGTGATTTTAAATCATTTTAAAATTATTTAAATCAATGACTTGTGGTTTTGACGTTTTGCTAGTGAAACCCTAGAGACTGTTTGACCTAGAGCCTAACCATATGATTATGATATTTTAATGTCATTTTTGGCCTAAGGATATTTTTGCATTTGACCTATTTGAATTATTTTGATATTATTTTATTATTTATGATATTGTTTTGGGATTATTTGAGTCGGGTTCGAATTTCAACTCAATCCGACTTGTAACGGGGACCCGGGGGTAGTTTGACTCTAGTGGGACCCACACACTAGTTAGGCATAGCCCACATGATATTAATTTTAGTCCACATGATAGAAATATTTTAGTTAGAGGTTAGACTAATTATTATGGATAAGGTTAGTGTGATTAGAGACTTTAGAATGACTAATTTAGCCCCAACCAGTTAGCCCTTTCCTAATACTCATAGAATAGGTTAGTGGGGGCATTTTGGACCTTACCATAATAGGACAAATAGCCCCATATGGCCAGCCACTTTGGGAGAGGATAGGCTCAAGTTCATTTCATTATTCTCATCCACACTCTCTCTCTTGTTCTTCCCCAAATTCCTAGAGAGCAATCCCTAGCAATTTCTCCACCAAATCCTTCTATTTTGCCACCAAATCTTCTTCTTTCCTTCTCTATTCTAGCCAAGTAGGAAGCTACCCAAGTTTGGGAGGATTCGGAGCTCGTTCGTGTCCTTTTGGAATCTCTACGTGTCGGTGTCGCTCCGGGAAGGCTTTTTTCGATTCGATCTACCGGAAGGTATAAATCCCTTCTCCTTTTCATTTTCTCATGCATATAGGTCTATTTTGAACCCATAGGAATGACCCCCATGGTTGTATCTCCATTTGTGTCCATTTCGTATCCATTTGGAGGTCATAGGAGTGTCCTTTGTGTTGTGGTTGTGTCCATGTGGAAAAATCCCAAATTTGGACACACTATGTGTTGTTGTTATGTATGAATGAATTATTACATGTTTAATCTCATATTTTTGTATTGGAGATGTGTTCTATAGTGTCTCATATATATATATATATATATATTAGTGTAGAGAGTGAGTTCTTGATATATTATGTTATATATTTGTGTTCTTTTGTCTCAAACTACCCAAATCCGTCATGATTTTTATCCACGTTTTTAATTTCAGCCCTAAATTAGAAATGGCATAACTTCTAGCTCAAAGCTCGATTTAATCTTCCGTTTTTTTTAAAAGAAGCGTATTGAAGTTAGCTTTCCAAAAACATGTATTAATAGGTCTAATTCTTTCTGTAACTTTCTGGAGAATTATTTGAGTGTCAGCTGTACAAAAGACAAACGCGTTCTCGGTGTTTTCGCGATTCCGGGAGTTTCCGAAAACGAAAACGTGATCCGTTTGAAGTTTCGGAAAGCTAACACATAGATCTATAACATACTTTAATCCTAGATTTTAATTCATGCTGAGATGGTACAGTATTGATTATTAGTAGGAGTTACTATTCGATTTATACATTTTGTGCACCCTTGTGTGTAATATAATGTTCTATTTGATTTTAACCCATGTTAATGTATATACATTATGTAATTAAATAGAGAATGCAAGCATGAGTAAATGTTTAAATAAATGATGTATGAGGTGTAAGTATCATATCTAATGTAAGCATGTATAAGTATGGCTTGTAATGAATATGTAGGTTCCATAGTATGTAATGTATGGTGCATATAGTAGTGCAAGAGAATAAATGAATGATGAATGAATGCAAGCATGAATGTAATGTAATAATAGATGTAATGTATGCAATATACAAGTTAATGAGATGTAATGTTCTATGTTATCACAAATCCTATATTACCTCATGTACCCCCTTACACTATGTTGACACTATCACACTTGACACATTATTCACTTACACTTTGACACTCTTTGATATGTATACACTATGTATGTCCATTTAACCCTCACTTGTCCCTTTGCCATGTTCACATACACACACATAGCCTCTTAAATAAGTAATTATGAATATGGTTAACTTAGCTATGTATGTATATTATATATATGTTAGCATATTGTGTTGTAATATATAAGTTTATATAACCATTTGAAATGTCATGATTATAGACCTAATGTTGAATACCAATATATGCATGTGTATATATGTGTAGACATATATAGCTTAAAGTAATAGATTACCTAGTGTATATCCAATGTGAATTCTTGCCTATTTGAGTATTGAATAATTGCATGCTATTTAGAGTTGGGTGTATGTTAGCTTGTATAGTCTTGTATTGATGTGTGCTTGCTAGGATAATCTTGGTTAGGCCTAGTAAGACTTGCTGGGTTAGGACATGACCTAGTTTGACCTAGTTTGACTAGTGCAGTTGACCAGAGTTGACCAAGGGTTGACTTTGGCCTAGTTTGACCTAGATTCATGTAGAATGCATTGTAGTGCTTTATATTACCCTTCTGGACATGTTGTGACTTGTGCTGTTCTAATTAGGAGCCAGACACCTCTCCTCGGACAGTATCTTTACCTTGGACATTCAGATATCAGGCGAGTATATTCTCTGATCATTTCATATCCTGCTTAGAATTATTTCCTGCATTAAATTACTTTACTTGTACTGTCACGTTGGTCACACGGATTGGTACTATATGGATCCCTTCTTGAGATGTTATCCTTAGGGAGCATCGGGTACTCTATGTTCTGTGCGTTTCACTTACATGGCGTATCACTATGCTTCGTTGGTTCTTCGATCACTTGTGACATATACTCTTATGATCACAGAGTCTTCCTGGAATCCTTATCCCATTTATGGGTCTACTATGTACCATCCTTCGGGGGCTTATCACCCTTCGGGGGCTTACCACCCTTCGGGGGCTGTACATGGAATCATAACATAACCTGGTTGGATTCTTGTGTATTGATTGGGGGTACGGGGGAGTAGAAGTGGACATGTGAATAATACACCAGTAGTATCTTATCAGAATCATTCCGTAGTGTCTTATCAGAATCATCCCATGTCATTTACATGTCCATGTTGTACTCTGACTCACTAGCCACATGTTAGTTCTCTATTTATAGTAGATATTTCTATTACAGTTCTCTCTCTGTTTACATACCGCATTTCTTTCAGTACCTGTATCTTACTTTACTGCATGATTATATTTTCTAACCTGCTATGAACTGTTGAGATGTACTGTACTCGCTCATGTCCTGACTGGACCTGTTGATAAATTTTACAGATAGCCTGGAGGTTGCCTGCTAGCCTAGAGGAGACAGTAGAGGTTGCATAGATAGCTAGAATTTTTGCTTATAGTTTATTTTCAGTCATCTTGAGTTGTATTTATGGATTACTGTATTTGGGTTTTGAGATGTATTCTGAGTTTGTATCTTAGACACTTAAACTTCTATCTGTTGTATCTCTTTTCGATTTCATGTTTTATCTATCTTCCTTTATGCTCTACCTTAGATGTGATTGAGTTTACATTCTGCTATGTCACCCCCATTCGGGGAGTATAACTGTTTAGTCTTATACTGTTAGATGCATTGAGACCTAGGACAGCGTTCTACCGCCGACACTGCGGCGTAGGCTGGGCGTTGTTACGTTCTCGTGCCCTAACTCTAGGGTACGGGACGTGACACCTGGCAATATGATCTTGTCTCAACCATCCTGGAGACAGATCAAAATGGAACAATTGCTGAGAATGAGTCGAAATATCAAAGGAGGACAGTTATATTCAAGGGATACAGTAAGCAGCAAAATGTAGATATACGGAATCTGAATAAGAGTTTTTCCTAGTGTGATTGAGTACCTTCGAAAATATCCTAATCCTACTGCAGGCTGTAGTGATACTCTAGTTCGAATACCACTACATAAACTCGACCTGCATGGGCCACCACTAAAAACGTGTCACGACCCGCACCCACTGTGAGGGTACGAGAACGTAACAACGCCCAGCCTACGTCGCAGTGTCGGCAGTAGAACGCTGTCCTAGGTCAATCATCTAACAATATAAAGGTACCTGTACAGTATATACATTCCAAATGGATGTGACATAGCAATATACAGTCTTAATCACATCTAAGGCAGAATGATAAAATAGGAAGATAGATAGAGAAATAAATATTGAAATGAGGAAATTCACATAAATACAACCAGAAAGTCTAAGTGTCTACTGACATAACAATAGAACATCCAGCTCAATACAAGTCTCACTACTGAAAATGAAATAATATATATACAATCCAGATCTCAAAGACAGAAATAGTAAAACCTAGACTAGGGAGCCTCAGTCTCTAAGCTAGTGGATCAGGCAGGCTGGAAATCTGGGTCACACATGTCATCTACAGCTGTCCCATAGTAAGTGTCTACGCAGGCCTCATCCTCATCCTCTGTAATATTTTCAACAGGTCCAGTCAGGACAGGAGCGAGCACAAAATATCTCACACAGTTCATATCATGTTAGGAAATATAAAGGATGCAATAGAGTAGGGTACATGAAACGCTGAAAGAAGAAAGCATATGAAAAACAGTAGAGATTTGATAACAAGAAATATCTATATACGATAAGTAAGAACTGTAAGCCAACTGTGATTTAGAGTACAGTATGGTTATGTAAACGGGTTAGGTTATACAATAAAATGGGACTCCTTTGTACGTGGGTGTACAATGGACATATACAATTTCTTATACAATAGGATTGATCACATAACCATTTCTACTCTCCCTCCCCAATCAATACACAAGGATCCAATTCGGTTACGTTACCTTATACAATGGCTTGTACAATGGCTCAATGTGATAATGAGAGTACAATATGCACAATGAGTGTACAATGATAAGGGTATTTAATAAATACAATATGTAAGTAAAACGCACATCACAATATGTATTTAGTGAATACAAGTAGATAACATCTCAGAAGAAGATCCATATAGTACCAATCCGTGATAACGATCGTGTCAGCATCAAGTACAGTAATCTAGAGCAAGAATATAAATCCAGACAAGTATGAAACGGTCAGAGAATGTACTCGCCTGATAACTGAATGTCCGAAGAGAATGTACTGCCTGAGGAGAGGTGTCTGGCTCCTATTCAGAACAGCACAAGTCACAACAAGTCCAGAATGGTAAAATGAAGTTGTACTATGCACTCTACATGAGTCTAGGTCAAACTAGGCCAAAGTCAACTCTTGGTCAACCTAGAAGTCAAACTAGGTCAAACTAGGCTAATCAAGTCTCACTAGGCCTAACCTTGTCTACCCTAGCATTCACACATACCAATCTAAGGCTATACAAGCCACACAACCACACATCAAGGGCACATCATATATGTATTTAAGCTATCTATCATGAAATTCATATATTTATATATTATAGGCATACCTATATATAAAACAATGCTTATATACAACTTGTATAAAGAAAATTAGAGAGGGGAAGAGTGTGTGATACAAATGTGTGTAGGCTAGTGTCATAACATGGGTTCAAGATATGTGGTATATTGTTCAAGGCAAGGTAACATATGAACTAGTCACTATATATATATATATATATATATATATATATATATATATATATATATATATATATATATATATATATATATATATATATATATATATCACATTTCATTTAGTCTAAACCCAACTGCATATCCTATGCATCACCTACAATACACATATACAATGCATATATATATATATATATATATATATATATATATATATATATATATATATATATATATATATATATATATATATATATATATATATATATATAAGTAGAGAGGGAATCAAGGCACATGTGTGACAAAATTTGGGTGTAAGGGTGATATATAGTGTGTGGCAGGTGTGGGGAATGTGGTATCTGTGATATGTGTGTGTGTATAGATTGGTGAGGGTGTGTAGGCCTGTCATGAAAAGTGTCCCTGTGTCTTAGGGTCTCAGTGTCCCACTGTGTGTGTGTTTAAGTAAGGATGCGTGTGTGTGTGTGGTACACATAGAGAGGTCAGTAGGTAGTAATGTATCTCAGTTGAATCAAACATTAGGCTCAAGCCTATAATTCAATCTCGATATCAGATTTTTAGATAGGAATGTGTACACAAGTTTGTGGGACTGAAAAACAGTGAAATCTCAGGAACCAAGGTGATAGTGATACATGGTGCAACAGTTTAATTGTTCCCAGGAAATCATTTCCCAGGTTTCAACCCAGGCTCATCTCAAAACAGTTAAATATGAATTGGCTATTCATTCTCAGGAATTCCAGATTAGCAACAATGTGAAACCATTATGTGTGTGGTCATGTGTTTCAGGAATTTCAAACAACCAATGACAGTTCTAGTTTAGTTTGTGTCTGTGTGTATTAACACCCTTCTCAGGAATTCTAAAATGAAACAACACCTATTGAATCAACACAAATCAAGGTTAACAAACCAACAGTTATCCACAATTTCCTTCACATTCAAATCCCATTCCAAATGCAAAAATAATTCAGATTTCAGGAAAACAGAGGATGGGGTCATGCCATTCTCAGATTTCATGTTGTTTCTTAGGTTTACACATTCTCAGGATATTGCAAACTGTTTTCATGAAACTAATTCCCAAATTCCCAAACAAATCTTTTCATGTTTAAAACTAACATTGAAAACAGATTTCCAATTTCAATCAAACTCACTTCTCACGTTTAAATCTAACATTAAAAACTAACTTTCAAGTTCAAAACAAAATCTCAGTTTTGAACAACAATCTCGGTTTTCTTCATCACCAAATCTCAGGTTTCAGGTTTTTTTCGTGTGTGAGTGATCAGTAAACTAAATGTGTGTAACAAAGAGGGGATAAAGTGAGGAACATAACTGGAATTCACAATGTGTGTGTGTAAGAGGAACCCCAACCCAACATATACATAGGTTTCAGTCTTCCTGAATTGACAGGAAAACCAAACCAAACTCCAAAATCACAACCCCATTGCAAAAACAAAATCAAAACTAGTCTAACAACTAACTATTAGTTAACAATTATGTGGGTGAGCCAAATTAACAGTTAACATCACAAGGCAAGGAAGAAAATGAAATCAAAATTTAGAAATACACATTCATCCACCTGGTATCAGTCAAGTATCAGGTTTTTAGGGACATTCATGGTTTCGAAATCAAATAACCATCAAAATTGCAATCTAACCTACTCATCACTTATTACATATGTAGGTGGGTCTGAATTAAACATTTAATCAGCATTAAACCAAGAAAAATGCAGTTTAAAACCCAAGGAAAAACTGAACAGTGAGGTGGTGTCAGTGTGTATCAGATTTTTGAGATTAACATGAATTCGAACCTACATAATCCACAAAATCACAATTGGTGAGTTGGTAAAGCAAGACACACATATACACGTGTCATAGAGTCCTTTCGTGTCCAACCAAATGGATACGAACGTGTCCAAATCAAAAACAAACATGTGGTGTGCACACAGTGTACATAACCCTCGTGCAGGGGTTTCGAGTCGTCGTGGACATAGCACACGACACGTGTGACCACGTGGTCATGTCCACGTGTAGTCCACGTGTCAGGCTACACGTTCGACACCCTGTGAGGTGTCCACGTGGTGTCTACAGCGGACACGAGGCCGCGAGTTGCGCGTGTCTGTGCGTGCTCAGCCGCCTGCAAGCGACAGTGCGCGGCCAGTGCGGCCCCGATTTCTCAGCACACAGACCACGAGACGCTCCTAAACTTTGGGAGCTTGGTGGCAGACATTGCCCCATGTTCCCCCAAAATTTGAGGACACGACGTGTCCTGTGTCCAGAGAAATAGACCCCGTGATGCAGGACACGGCCTACGGGCCCGTGCTGCGTGTCCACACGCAATACACGACACACAAGGACACGAAATACTAGGACACCTTCACAAAAATTGATACTCTCACCTAGATCTACAAATCCATGCAATCACTTTTACAAAAATCGAAAATCGAATCCTTATTGGCATTTCTACAAACACCTAGGTATCCTATTGGATACGTGTCCGATACGGACACAAAACTTTACAAAACCTATACCAACATAGAGAGGACACCTAGGGCTTCCTAACCATGCAAAGAAATCAAAATTTGGTGGAGAGAATAGGGATTTACCTATATGTTGAAATTCCAATGAAAAGCTCCAAAAAGGAGGGTTTCTCCTTGTTAGCCAAAACTCTCCAAATTCATCCAAACCTGAGATTTCTCTCCATGAATAGCAAGAACACTAGAATTAGGATCTAATGCAATTTGTTTGGATTAAAAAGGAATTAAAATGGATTTACTAAGAATTTCTAAAGATGGGATTTACCTCTTTTTCCAACTTGTGATCTTTCCTAAAAGAGGCTAGCCCTAAATGGAAGAGAGTATAAATAGAGGTGGGATTCCCAATGTGGATGGCCATAGTGGGTTAGGGTTAGGGTTTAGTGATGGGTTTGGGTCTCTATGGGCTAAGTTGCTAACTAATGGTTTCAAAACCATAAGTCATGGCTTATGACTAAAAGCCTCTCTATTCTAACTTAAGTTTTAAAGACTAAAACATGGGTTAACTCTAGTCTAACTAGGGTTACATGACCTAACCAAGTCCAAACACAACTAGGGTTAGCTTCTAGGTTAGTCTACTAAGGTCAATGCTAGTCAAAGTCAACCTAGTCAACTATCATTCAAATAATTCCAAAATAAATTCTAAAAATTCCCATAAATCATAATAAATTCAAATAAATCCTAAAATGATCAAAATACTCTCTAGGCTAAAATGTACTAATTAAACATCCTAATCACATAGCTAGGCTCTAGGTCAACAGTCTCCAAGGTTACACTAGCCAAACACCAAAATCATAAGTCATGATTTAAATAGTTTTAAAAAATGATTAAAATTTACCAAAAATCATATTATTAATTAAATATCATAATTAAATAAATTAAAATACAAAATTTCAAAATTACCCTTATTTTAGAAAACTGGGTGTTACAAAGCGCGAGGACGAGATGCGAGAGCGCTGTCCTAGCTTGTTTGTTTGATGGTATTTTAATGTTCAAAAATTCTATTTTCAATAAATGACTGGCGATTGAATCTATTTGTGATTTTGAGATTTATTTTGTGGGTCTTCGAATTTTGAGGACGAAATTATTTTAAGGGGGGAGATTTGTAACTCCACTTTCCGATTTTGAGAAAATGAATTTGATTTCTAATAATTACAATTGTTATTATTAAGTTTCAAATAATAAGTTTTGATTTTTTTAAAATAATAAATATGGTGATTTATATGTTTGGAGGGAAATTAGTTGGGCAGAAATTTTGAATTTCAAAAAGGTTGTTACAACTAATTAGAGTGGTCCCCACTCAACTCACAAGATTTTCTAACTGATTTCTGGACTTTGTAATTTATGAAAAGGAAAGGGGGTTTAGTGCAAAAAAACCAAGGGGCGGGGGGTGTTTTGTGAAATTTCTGTTTGCCCATAAATTATGTTCTGGAGAGAGAATCGCTCATTTCTCTCTTCCTCGAATTCTTGAGCTCCTTCTTTCCCCAACTCCGATCTTCCCCAACCCAAACCCTAGACTCTAGATCCCTCCTCCTGGCAGCGGCGATGTCGAAGTTCACGGCGACTCGACCTCTTCCGGCGAGCTGAAGGCGGCTGCGACGATCCCTACCCAGCATTACTCACCAGCGGAGACTGCATCCATTACGGACCGCGTATCTTTGGCGAGACGAGACTCCGATCTAGAGAAGACGCTTGGATGACCTCCTCCGACTTCTCGGCTATTCATCAGCGGTGGTGCGTTCAATCCAACCTTCCGGCGCGGTCGAAGAGCGATGGCCGAGCTTCTTCTCCGGTGACACTTCGACAAAGTTGCAGTAAGCTTTGTTCTGACCCTATCCTTGCTAAGTCTACTTAGGTTTTTATCGATCTAATTGTCCCGGATCGGGAATTGCAGATCTATATCACCTCCTTGTCCGGCGACTTCGAGTTCACGTCTCTTCCGATCCACAGGATCAACTCCCGTTGTGTAAGCCGACCCTCTAAACTTCAGATCCAAAGTTATAGGGATGAATTTGTTGTATTCCTGATTTAAATGCATGTTTATTTTCGATCAGATGCTAGTAGACGACCCGACGTCAGAGACAAACGGTTGGGTGATATTTGAGTTTCTGCCGAAGAACGACATTGCGGGTGAGTTCCTTCTCTACTTGATTTCCCTATATTTTTTGAACCTAAGAGTAATCTGGGTGTTATTTTGGACTGAGTTCCACTCGTTTGCTGATTTTCCTCAGTCAGGATTGTTCTGTGTCCAGAGGTTTAGAGATCATGTCGGATACTGTGAGATACCTTCCTCAAACCAAACCTTCGACCCAGGTAACTAGTTGATTCTTCTTTGTCTTCTGCTATTTAGTGAATTTTGATAAAGGCGTGGGGCAGAATTGTAGGTTGTGTTCGTAACCGTGTCCTGGTGTGAGTTTCTGACCTGCGTAGTGTTCGTATCTACTCTTGATTGATGTTTGGTTCGTTTGGCTTGGGGTGTGTTGACCAGGATCGGTTGGGTTGTAGCAATGGATTGTGTCAGCGTGTGTCTGCAATGCGAATCTGTGGTGTGGCTAGCTGCAGTAGCAGTATTTATGTGTACGTGACCAGAGTTGATGTATCCAAGTGATGGTTGTGACTGTAGGATGTCCTTGGTGCTGTTCGTATCAGTGACGAAGTATTCGTGTGTATCAACTTGGGATATACAGACCGGCCTTGCTCATTCTGAGTATCAATAGTTTATGTAATTATTATTATTCTTTGATACAATCTCATTGTATAATTTTCCTCTTCTTACTTTTCTGTGAAATTCGTATATTGCGTTCTCTTTGATTCTGAGTTCCAAGGGTGACCGATGGGTTAGCTTGAAATGCCTCCATTTTGGATTTATATTGCTGTATATTTCTCCATCTTAAGTTCGATTTGGTTATACAGGTTCTATAATTTTCCTTTGGTTTATGAAACTCAAGGAGAGGATTGGTGTCAGCATTTGCTTAGGCCTCTTTCCAGTTGTTTTAACTTTTGGCTTAGGTTTTTATATATATATGTTGGGTCCTGAAGACATTTGAGTGTTCTCAAGTTGTAGTAGTTTTGTGAATCCAGTTGCTGACAGTCATGGGATTTAATTAGAATTATTATAACTAGAATCTATAACCTCAAGAGATTATGTTTAGTTCATAACCAACTTGTACAAATTATTAACAGGAGAACATCTAGCCCCGATCTTCACCCGTACTTTCCTGGAGCAAGAAAGTACATTCTATGGTCTTGTGCATTTCATTATATCCTGTGCTTTCTTGATTGACACATTGCAACACGTTATGTATTTTCTGGTGCTCATGTTCCTTGTTCTTATTACTTGTACCTGGTGTGGGAAAATATACTATTTATGTGACCAAACCCAAGAAACAACTCAGGTGTGTTTAGCTTAGACCACGCATCGTGCACGCGGGTCCTAAGCCGTACCATTCATGTGCTTTTATGTGCTTACCCATAGCCGGTCACATACTTAGTTATATTTCAAATATTGTACACACATTCAAGAGATATATTATGTACTTAGTTCCTGTGATTCCTGAGATACCATGTTCTTTCATGTTCTTACATTTCATGTTCTTTCATGTACTTTACATACCATGTTCCCTTGTACTTTCATATCATGATGATTTGTTCATTACCTAGAACTGTACTTTGCTCCGCTCCTGACTGGATAAGTTGCAGGTATGCTTGCAGGATATCATTCTACCTTATGGGCCAGAGTCCGGGATCTTAGCTGAGCAGGATGGTCATGACTTAGCTTGAGGTTTCAGATTTAGACTGTTAGCCTTACTTTTAGATATTGATTTAGAATTCATAGTACATTTTATTCTTGATGACTCGTACATTTAGAATTGTGGATTAAGGTGATCATTCTGGGATACGTTTTTAGATGCTGTGATTATATACTTTCATGTTTATCTGGTTAGTTTTCCCTAGCTTGGTACAGCTTACTTCGTCGTGTTTAACGACGAAGGCTGGGCGTGTCCGATTATTCGAAAGCGGGTCGTGACAATATATATATATATATATATATATATATATATATATATATATATATATATATATATATATATATATAAAGATTTGTAAAAATTAATTAAATTAAATTTATAATTTGTTATGGATATATGTGGATAAAAAGAGAGTGTATTCGGTTATGCGGAGGAAAATGAAAGGAAGTTTAAAATTATAATCTTTCGTACTTTTTTTTGGATAAAAAAGAGAGACCGTTATGCGAAATGACAGAGAGAAAGTTTAAAATTATATTATTCCATAATTTTTTAAAATAAAATGGTTGATGATATACATACAAATTATACTTAATTTGGAGCCGTTTTTAAGTCCTTTATAATAGTAGAGATATAATTACATTTTTTTTTTTGCCATAAATTACATAAATTCCTATTAGTTAACACCAATGCAAAAAAGAAAAGAAAAAGAAAAACTTAAACGGCCCCACAACTCCACCCGGTTCTATACGTCACTTGCGGTGACGTCCTCATCTCACGTGAGGAAAAAAAGACATTTCGACCCCCACACGCTCTCCTCTCCCACCCCCTCCTAAAAACAAACAAATATCATAACAATTATAATTACTCAAATTATTACAAAACTCACAAATTAAACTTCAACAAGAAGGAAAATAAAAATATAGAGTTCATAATTCTTCTTCTTCAGATCCCAACTCCCAAACCCTAGAAATCCTAAAAAACCCTGACCCTAACCCTAACCCTAATTCCGGATCTCGTCAGTCGCCTGATCTCCATCGCTAATGGCTTCTCCGGCCGGATCGCCGCCGCCCGCCCAGCTGGTAACCCATCCCTCACTCTTTCCCTCTTCGTTTTCTAAGAAATTTGGAAGAATTGTAAAAAAAATCGGTGGTTGTTTGGTTCGGAGCCAGGTCGGGAACGCGTTCGTCCACCAGTACTACAACATCCTCTACCAGTCGCCGGGGCTCGTCTACCGGTTCTATCAGGAGTCCAGCAAGCTCGGCCGCCCTGAGGCCCATGGGGAAATGAAGTCGATCACCACCATGCAAGTAAGCTTCCATTCAAGAGCTTGTATTTCAAGCTGGATTTTTATCAGAATTACGCTTTGTATGTGGCTGGTCGCACCGTTGAGAAAGCTTAGAAATCAAGAATTTTTTGAATTTAGTTGATTATATGCCACGATTTGTTGAGAAAGCTTAGGAATCAAGAATTTTTGAATTTGGTTGATTATATGCAACGCTTTGTTGAGAAAGCTTAGGAATCAAGTAGTTTTGAATTTGGCTGATTATATGCCACGCTTGGTTGAGAAAGCTTAGGAATCAAGAATTTTTGAATTTGGTTGATTATATGCAACGCTTGGTTGAGAAAGCTTAGGAATCAAGAATTTTTGAATTTGGTTGATTATATGCCACGCTTTGTTGACAAAGCTTAGGAATCAAGAATTTTTGAATTTGGTAGATTATATGCAACGCTTTATTGAGAAAGCTTAGTGGTAGGACCTCGTCCCATGATCCCAGGAGCAGGTGAGGGTCTCGAGAAGCTCGCCATGATTCCTGCAAACAATTAGCCAACGACAGATAAGAGGCGACAGAACAGAGTTGGGGAAATTAAGATTTTATTAGAATTCAGGAAATTGGAGAGGAGGAAGAGGAAGAACAGTAGAATGAGAATTACTTGAGGCTAAAGAAAGAATACATCATAACTGCCTTCTCCATTCACTCGGGTATTTATACTACAGCTCCGATACACTCTGATACTGCTAGCTGGTACTATGCTGACCTGGCAGTAATCTGACCTGGCTAACAGCTCATTAATATGGAAATGCTGACTGGGTAAGCCGTTATGCTGACTCACCCTTATTCACTGAATTCTCAGCTACCAACCTACTTGTCTCACTCCCCCACACTACCAATACTGAGCTAATGCTTTGAGGATCATATCAATTACCTCCCCCTTCAATTAGACCTTGTCTCAAGGTCGAAATGTGGATAATTCTTCGTGAATTTTTCATAAGAGGCCCACTGAGCATGCTCTGCAGAACTGTCTTTCCACTGCACCAAGAGGTCCACCGCAGCTCGGTTCCTCCTCTGCACAGGCCTCCTCTCCAGGATCCAGTCTGGTTCAAGAGTCTGGTTCAAGAACCAGTTCCTCAAGTTGCTCAGGATATCCAGGATGAATGGTGATGTCTCTCCCGACCTTCTTCTTGAGTTGTGAAACGTGGAAGACTGGATGAATGGAGGCTCCTTCAGGTAACTGCAGTCTGTAGGCCACTGCCCCTATTTTCTGAGTGACTTGGTAGGGGCCATAATACTTGGGGGAAAGTTTCTGGGGCTTCCTCTGTGATATAGAGGTTTGCCTATAGGGTTGGAGTCTCAGATAAACCCAATCTCCCACATTGAACTCCCTGTCAGTCCTATTTTGATCAGCCAATTTCTTCAAAGCCTCTGCTACTTCTTTGTCTGTGACAGTTCCAGGCAGGTAAGTGAGCAATTGGGGGGGGGGGGGGGGGGGGGGGGGGGGGGGTGGTCGACCATAAACAGCCTCAAATGGGGTCACCTTAGTGGCAGAGTGCCACTTGGTGTTGAACCAAAACTCAGCCCATGGTAGGTGCTTGCTCCACTCCTTAGGCTTGTGGCCACAAAAGCACCTCAAGTAGCCCTCAATGCACCTGTTTGTAACTTCTGGCTGTCCATCTGTTTGGGGGTGGGGCAGTGCTATACTTTAGTTGGGTGCCCTGCAACTTGAATAATTCCTTCCAAAACTGACTGGTGAACACTGGGTCTCTGTCTGAAACAATCGACTTGAACATCCCATGAAGCTTAAATACTCCTTCTAGGAAGACATGTGCTATTGAGGCAGCTGTGTAGGGGTGTCCCAAAGCAAATAGGTGGATGTACTTGGACAATCTGTCGACCACAACATAGATGGTGGTCTTGTGGTAGCTAGTTGGTAAGCCTTCAATAAAGTCCATAGACAAGTCCTCCCAGACCTGCTCAGGAATTGGCAAGGGCTGTAATAGCCCTGCAGGAGACACTGACTCACTCTTGTTCCTTTGGCAAGTGTCACAAGAGTTCACATAATTCTGGACATCTCTTTTCATCCCCATCCAGTAGCAAGTTTTCTTAAGCCTATGCAAGGTTTTTGATATACCTGAATGTCCTGCAGCTAGGGTAGCATGGTGTTCTTTCAACATGAGCTCCACAAACTGAGACTTAGGGTCTATGAATAGCCTCCCCTTGTAGAACAAAAGCCCATCTCTGACATAGTATCTGTTGGCATCTAAGAGTCCTTGCTGCCACTCTTCTTTCTTCTTCAAATAGTAGGAAGATTTGGCCATTTCCTGCTTGAATAAATCCAGCCAATCTGCCTGCACAACTGATATAGCATGAATGTTAGCTGACCCCTTCCTGGACAGGCTATCTGCAGCTTTATTTTCCCCTCCCTTCTTGTATTCCACCTTGTAATGAAAACCCTGCAGCTTCACAATCCATTTGTATTGGGCTTCAGTGTGTACCTTCTGCTCTAACAAATGTTTGAGGGGTTTGTGGTCAGTTCTAATTAGGAATTCCCTTCCCCATAGGTACTGACTCCACTTCTTCACAGCTAAGAGGATGGCCAACATTTCCTTTTCATAGGTAGACAACAATTTACTTCTTCCCTTCAAGGCTTGGCTCGGGAATGCAATAGGCCTACCCTCTTGTATCAAGACTGCCCCAATCCCCTCTCCTGAAGCATCACACTCTAGGACAAATTCCTTCTGGAAATCAGGCATCCTAAGCACTGGTGGCTGAGTGAGGGCTTGTTTCAACTCTTCAAAAGCTCTTTGTGCTTCAGGGGTCCAGGCAAAGGCATTCTTCTTCAGTAGCTCTGTCATAGGCTTAGCAATAGACCCATACCCCTTGATAAATTTTCTGTAGTACCCAGTCGGTCCCAAAAATCCCCTCAACTCCTTCAAAGTTTGTGGTGCAGGCCATTGTAGTAGTGCTTGTATCTTCTCATTGTCCATCTCCACTCCCTGGCTGGAAATGACATGGCCTAGGTACCCAACTTGCTGCTGGAAAAAATGACATTTGCTCCTTTTGGCTCTTAACTGTGTAGGAACCCTAGAGGGGGGTGAATAGGGTCAGGCTAACTAATCAAGCACTTAGCACAAGCTAATGTGCAATTTAAAAATATAAGTGCAAGAGAAGAAGCAAAACAATACCGACACCCGATGTATCCTGGTATCCTCCCAAGGGGCACTCCAGTCCCGGAACTCTCTCCGGCTTTAATCCACTATTATCGCAAATAGTACAACGTGAGTTTGCATACGAAGGCTCACCAACTTCTTACACGAGAGCTTTAGTCCGAAGGCCTCTCCGACTTCAACCGAGAGTTTGGATCTGAAGACTTTCCAATTTTAACCGAGAGTTTGGATCCGAAGACTCTCCAACTTCAACCGAGAGTTTGGATCCGAAGACTCTAACTTCAACCTTTCACAATAGATTTTGATCTCCTTATACAATAAGATGAAGATCTCACTTTTCAACTCAATAACTCTAACACAATTTGTGGATGACAAATAAAAATTTTGTATAGTTGTTTGTGGATAAGCTTTGGTGGTTTAGAAATTTTTAGGCTCAAAGCATCAATCTTGAATGAAGGGGTTCAAGGTTATTTATAACCAAAGCAAAGAAAAGTGCAATAATGCAACTTTTAGCAGGCTGATGGATAATCCGTCGGATTTTTGCGGAAGTCCGTCGGATTATCCGCCTGCATAGTCCAACGACTATAAATAGAGCCGTTGGGATCAATCTTCGATAAAATCCAATCGTTGGAATGCAAACGGTAACAGGACGGAAAATCCGCCGGAATTTTGCGGTTTTCCGTCGAATAATCTGAACAATCACAAAAGGTATTCTGTGAGTCCATTCGGATTTTTCGTCAGATTTTCGCGGAGATCCGCCGGATCATCCGTCAGGATTCCGAGGATTGTCCTGGGTTATTTTCTATCCTAGCTTTCGATTTTTTCATCCATTTTTTGTGTTTACAAATATTCCTAAGACTCATTACAGACTCCAGATATACTTAGACATGTGCAGGTTTCTTCAGAGTCTTGAAATGATGATGGCATGGTTTCTTCCTTTGATAGGTGCTGGCTTTTTTTCTTGGCGGCAACTGTCCAAAGATACTCAGTTTGTGAAAACTGAATACCTTTCGGGGCCTTCACCCCCGAACCCTCGACGGGGGGCCCGACCCCTGTCCGCCGATCGGACAACGGAACCCCCGGGTGCGTGGCTCCGGTAATGTCGTCAGGCGATTTAGAGAAATCTTGTGAAATACCATCGTCTTTGGCCTACCATGATTTCTTCATTGTATATGTCCACATTGATCTTGCTTTTTACTTTTCTGCATGTACATGTTAGACGAACAAACCAATATACATTGCAGTAAGTATGATAAAATAAAGCACAGTAGGACAATACTAAGTTTAAGTATAAGAGCTATAGTGATAGCATAAATATTAGTGATATCATAATGTTAAACTTAATTGAATAATCATAATCAAAACATAGTTTTGATTTTGGCAACTCAATTAAATTTAAGATAGATATAATGAAAACTCATATTACTAATATGTAAAACAATAAGCATATATCACCAAAGGTATAAGTATAAGTAAAAATGCTATAGTGATAGTATGAAGATTAGTGATAATGAAATACTAAACTTAACTGATTAACCATATTCAAAAACATGATACAATCATTGGGCCAACAAACTGATGCTCTTCTAGCTTCTGCAGGACCTTCTGTAAGTGATCTAGATGGTCTTCTTACTGAGCACTGTAAACAAGGATGTCATCAAAGAATATTAGACCAAACTTTCTCAAATATTCCTTGAAAATTGAGTTCATCATGGACTGGAAGGTTGATGGGGCATCATTTGTGAGCCCAAAGGGCATCACTAGGAACTTATAGTGCCCCTCATGAGTCCTAAATGCAGTCTTGTAAATGTCTTCTTCTGCCATCCTAACCTGGTGGTAAACTGCCCTTAGGTCCAGTTTAGAAAAATACCTTGCCCCACATAGTTCATCCACAAAGGGTATAGGAAATTTGTCCTTGACAGTATTGTGATTGAGTGCTCTGTAATCAATGCATAATCTCCAACTGCTATCAGCCTTCTTCATTAATATAACAGGGGAGGAGTATGAACTGTGGCTAGGTCTAATCACTCCAGTGTCCAACATCTCCTTAATTTGCTTTTCTATTTCATTCTTGTGCATGTAGGGTTGTCTGTATGGCCTGCTACATACTGGTAGGGAGTTTGGAATAAGGGGTATTCTGTGGTCACAGGGTCTGAGAGGTGGCAACCCTTTTGGTTCATCAAATATATGGCTATACCTATCCGGCAACTGTACCAATTCCTGTCTCTGTTCTCTTGAGCTTTCTTGTAGTGTGGTGACTGAGCAAAGTAGGATCACAAAAGCTTGGGAGTTCTGCCTCATATCCTTGCTGTTTGGCTCATATAAGAGATCCTTGGATGACTGAATCCCTTTGAACTGGCTCACCTCCCCTTGATCTGTATACTTCATGGTCAGTTCCTGGAAGTTCCAGGTTATATCACCTAGAGTGTTCAGCCAGTTGGCCCCCAGAGCCATTTGACACCCAGTGATAGGGAGCAACATTAGGTCAGCAATGATTTTCCTGCCTTGACAGTCTATAACCACCTTGTTGCACACTCCTTGGCTTCTAAAGCTTGTCTCCATTGGCTACCATGACTTCAAAGCCTTTGGTGTCAGACAGTGTCAACCCCCACTTTTTCACTGAACTTGGTGTCTACAAAACTATGAGTGGAGCCTGAATCTATCAAAATTAGAACTGGTTTGTTGTTGATGCTTCCCCTTACCTCATAGTTGACTGATGCAAGGCCCCAGATAGTGCTTGCCGTGATATGGCAAAGGAGCCCAATGAATCTTGAACTGTAAGTTCCTCCTTGCTGGCTTCCTTCTCCTCAGGTTCCAGTTCTTCTTCAGGGTCAGAAGTGAGCATATATAATTTCTTTTCCTTGCACTTATGCCCCTTGTACCACTTTTCATCACATAGGAAGCACATCCCTAAGTTCTTTCTCCTCACAATCTCACTAGGAGAAATGAAAGGTGCCTGTGTTTTCCCAGCCACATTTTGAGTTCCTGTAGGATTGGGAGGCCCTGGAATTGAAGGAAGTATAGGCTTCTTGTGAGGCTCACCCTGTTGGGAAGCAACTGCAGAACTGGATGTCTTAGTCTGATTCCAGGGAGCCTTGGAAGTCTTCCTGATAGCAGCTAATTTGGACTCATGAAGTCTAGCCAGCTGCATAGCTGTCACGACCTGCACCCGGATGATCGGACACGAGTACGTGGGTACTACGCCTACGCCGCAGTGTCGGCGGTAGAACGCTGCCTAAAATCTCACAATAAGGACAATGAATATATGAAACAGTTTATAGTACTCAAACTCGATTCAAAAGAAGATATCATGAAAAGAAACAATTTATAGACAAAATACTTTATTTACTAAATCCAAAGTTTAGGTAAGATAACTCAAAAGAGTCTCGATCCAAAAGTAAAACATAAAGGCTGTAGACTACCGGAGACAATTCCGGACAAAAGATATAGTCTAAGCTATACTAAAAGTAAGTAGTCGCAACCGGGATCTCTGCTGCGAGGGTCTCTTGATCCTCTGGTAGGACAAGATCAAGCTCCGCTAGAAGGTCCTCATGCGGGCCATAATAGGTGGAACACTGGGTCTCATAATCGTCTCATATATTTCAACATATCTAGTCAGGATTGGAGCGAATACAATGAAAGCAGATCCAAATACATGGTAGAGACTAAAAACATGTTAAGCATATGTAAAATCAGATAACTGGGAAGACTGGAATCATGTATGTCACAGGTAAAGAGAAAACTAGTAATTAAGTAAGCAAGGGATATGGCGTGACACCATGAAATGACCAGTAAAACTGAATTATTCTAAGTGATTTAAAATATTATGTTAGATTTGTGATCGGCTAAGGTATAAGGCACATCGTATCGATAGCTATCAAACCAGAATGGTAAGACGTAACCATACGTGAATGTATGATTAGCTAGCATCTTGGATAAAATAAAAATGCACTAGATGGCTTGATCACATCTCTACTTAGTATTTCCTTCGTCTCGACTAATACTCATGGATTCGAGTCTGAATACAATGATTCTAGAAACATAGAAACATGAAACTAGATAAACTGGAGTAAGTCATTATGAACAACATGATCAACACATGTAAACACGTATCCTAGAGATGAATCCATATAATATCAATCCGTGAATCAATCGTGATGAGAATCAAGTAAACATAACTAGATCATGAAATATAGAAGCTATTGAATACTGAAAACAATCAGAGAATGTACTCGCTTGTCGTCCTGAGTCGGTGATACGGATCAGAATCCGTATCTAGATCCAAGTAACCTAGATTATGAATTTACAGTGTCAAAAGGTGAATTGAAACAATACAAACCTATCTACTAAGTTATTAGGTTTCTAGGTTCATAACCAACTACGTATCTAACTATTATCAATTGGTTTATTAAACCTATCCTATTAACCCTATTCATATTCATATCTTATTCATAAATATATCATAAATATATATCAACTTGAATAGAAAAATGCCTAAGGAATTTACCGTCCGATATTCGGTACGAACTCCGCTACAAATTGCCCTTGCTTGCAAGGGCTACACCCCTTCGTTTTGTACACAATTACGTTGCCTATAGCTGCTGTCCACGTCGCGTTTGGGGGTATTTTTGGCCGTTTTAGGGTGTTCGTTGGTGGTAGGGAAGATGGAGATTGAAAGGGGATTGAATGGTGAAGGTTTGGTGGAGGTTTAATATATCAAAACCATGAAATGGTTGGTAAAGGACTGTCGAATTTATGGCTATATAGCTGCTGTTTTCAGCAGGTATATGAGTGTTTTAGAGGGTCTAGGTGATGGTGGTGGTGGTGGCCTAGGTGATGGGGTTGGTGTTGGTTGAAGTGGTGAAGTTATTGATGAAGATGATGAAGAAATGGTGAAGAGGCCTGCTGAATTTGTGGGGACAGCAAGGTGCTGTTTTGTTGCCCTTTTTAGGAAGGGGGAGGAGGTGTTGTGGAGATTGAAGTGGTGGTTGTGAGGTGTTTGAGTAGTTGTGTAGGTTTGGGAGCTAAAGAACTGAGGAAATGAACTATGGAGAGAAAATTTGGATGAGTGAATGAATGAAGAGAGAAAAGGGGGCAGCCACATTTGTAGGAGGAGGGGTGTTTGATTGTGTGGTTGGAATGGAGGGTTGGTTTGCTATCCATGTAATGGTTAGATATTTAATCAAGATATTTGTTATTCCTAAGATATTTATCTAATTTAGATATTTCTAACTCCTAAGATATTTATTCAATAGAGATATAGAGATATTTATCCTTCCATGAAGATATTTTATGGTAGATGTTATCCATTAACCCAAGTTTGACTAAGTGTGATTAGTCGCTAATCATAATTAGCGAATTTTTGATCAAAACTAATCACGATTAAGGCTAACGATTAATAATTTATGACCAAAACTAATCATAAATAAATAATTAATATTAAATATTGATAAATACTACCCTAATCTAGATATGGGATTTTGGAGGTGACAAATCTATCCTCCTTAGAACATTTCGTTCTCGAAATTTAAGATTGAAATAGGAACGAAAGTAAAGAAAGAATATCTTATGGCTTGAAAAGATAAGGATATTGCTCTCGCATCTCGTCTGCTCTCTTCTAGGTAATACAATCTATTTCTCCTATTCCTCTGAATCCTGTCTTCTCATTATACAATTCTGAAACCACTAGTATATTTATTGCATAGTCCTTGATATACTAATCTCTATCATATACATCTAATCTCTCTCTCTTAACATTTATAATCATGAAACTCCTTGAGGGTTCACTCTCCTTTATCCATCAATATTTGTCTCTATGTCGTTTCTATTTAATCTTATGGCCTTCTATTATCAATTACAAACTCTCGTAAGTTTTTTTTTTTTAACCTTGCATATTGGGTAGTCCATCTCCTCAAATTTTAACTCATTCAAGTTCTTATATCCATAATATCCATTATATGCAGTTTTTTTTTATAGTTTTCTTTCCATCTAATATGCATCCCCAGTTCAAACTTATGTCCCATAACTCGTATCACATATTCCTTGTTACTCATCATCTATTTTATGATCTTTGGTATCATCGTTTTAGATCAAACTAGTTTACTACCAATCATCCTCTTCTTGTAGCTTAACCTTTATGGATACAATGTATAATTTAGTTACACCTTAAAAATGTATCTTTCAAATCGTATGTATTCTCACTCCGTAATTCTTACAACTCAGGGTTTAATTCATTTTGTTAAATGTTCAAAATCTCATATCAATGTTTTGATCAAAATTCCATTTCCTCCATCAGTATTGAATATTTCCATCTTCCAAGTTCATAAAATTTCCTCTTTTAATTTAAACTCAATATCTTGCTATATCTAGGCCTATCCTCAAGATCGTTGAGTATAGAATCCCTATCCTCAAGATTGTTGAGAATAGAATCCCATCATCGATTTCATAACCTTCTACTTATCATGCTACTTGTTTATATAACCTTCTACTTATCATGCTACTTGTTTATATAATGTTCTTAAAATTCGAGCTCAAATACAAGTACTCACCAGAAAGTTCTTGTTCATCCTTTGACCTCATTACCTCAATGCAATTCCTTTTCAATCAAATCCTCGATATTTAGGTTTCTTAATATCTATTCTATCTGTCTAATTCAGGTAATACCTAAGAGTCAAAACATATCTATATTATAGGCTAACCAACTTAATCTCTAATGCTAGGTGGCTAGCATAACTACCAACAATTTAAACTTAGCTTTCAAATTTTACCTCTATTGCCTCAATTTGAATATATACCCTCAATCAAATTTTTGTCACACATCTTCATTTATATTTTTACATTGGTCGATATTTATCATAATCATTTCATTAGTTTTCCCTCAACGATCAAAACCACATAAACTCAACATTCATTATGATCTTAGCACTATCAAAATTAAAATTCCCAGAATATATCCCTTCAGCTATTAATCAAAATTTACCACCAAGAAATGTTACTTATGAACTCCTTAATCCTCATGGACATTCAATGAATTGTCCTAAAAATTTAAAGAATAACACGACTATGATAGACAGAGAGAAGAGTTTAACTGATGTAAATATTGCAAACGACTCGACATGATTCAATACAAGACGCTTTCCACCGCCCCTTTTTCTCTTGCTAACTTGGTTCATGAGAAAGAAGAACGAAGAAAGACTTAAACGAAATATCCCGTTAACCTTATTGGTGAAGGCGAAGCTCTGCTTCGGACTTCCCCTTCCCCACTGGCAAAGCTCCGCTTCTGTCTATCTATTTTACGTCAAGCAATACGTGGAGTAACTCCCGATATAACAGTAAAAGCAAGACGTGTAGGCGGAATGACGTCAACAGGAAAATAAAAATAGCTAGTTGAAATAATTGTTCAAGAATATCTACTCAATCTGCCTTAAAATTAACTAACCTTAAAGGGTATATCCATATAATCTCGTGATCCATTATCGAACTCTGAATTCTATAAAAATTTCTCTAACCTTTGACTTTAACTAGATCTATGATCTTCATGTCAGAATTTATGTCCACAGTTCTATTTCAGCCTCTTCATCTTAACCTCGAATTATTCTTTGTATTCCTCTAATCCACCTAAAATTTCAATGTCATTGTTTCGATCGTATTCTTATCTTCTTCATCAATAATAAATGTTGCTAAATTAAGACTTTAACCTCGAAGTATTTATAATCCATCAATCTTCGTTTACCAATTTCTACCTTATAAAGTTTTGGAAAACTCCTCCATTCATAATCTTGTTTCAGATTATTGTTCCCAATTTATTTATTTTTTGTACCTCAAGAGGCAAAGATTTCATGTTTCTCCCTTTCATCAATTTACCTCAATGTCTAAGATATTTCTTACCAGACTAAAAATATATATCAGTACCGCAGGATAACTAATTCCTATATTCTAGAACTAAATGACTAAGATACTTCCGTCGGCCATCCCGAAAGTAAGGAGAATAATAAGATTCAAAAGGAAAAACAAGATCTTAGTTATTAGCCATGCTAGCGTAACATATTCCTAGATAGAAGCCAAATTGATAGATGTAAGTAGAACATAGGTATAAAGAAAATAATTTCAGGAAATATGAATCTTACTCTTGTTCACACAATTATAATGAAGTTGTTGTTCTATCATTTTCTTGCATCTCAACGAATCCTTCAATTCCACCTCCGAGATGTCCACCTTGTACATTTATCGATTATCAACTACCAAGATTTGATGATTTAGACTTCGTCCTTCAAAATATCGTTATCAATTGGTATTTCCATCCACAATACCATCCTTTACCAATCCATATAAACTCTACTATATTTAGATTTTTAAACATACTAGTGACTCCATCCAATAAATTAGTTAAGGCCTTCTAGTATCAAAATTTCATCTCCCTTTAATTCTATTAACCTCAAAATCAAGAATAAATCATAAGGCCATCAGTTCCAAAGTCATCATTTGTTTTGTTTTAGCAACCTTCAATTTTGTTTATAAATATTTAAAATCATTTTGCCAGTAATCACCTGGAAATCATAAATCCATATTTCACAACTGTCATTAAAATCTCATGTGTTAGTAATTGGTCCAAGTCTTGTATGCTTCTATCGGTTTTGCCAAATCCTATAGATAAGTTGTAACCTCAAAGTATTTATAATTCAGAACTTAGTCATCAATCCTACCAATTTATTCATTTGATCCTCCGTCCTAATATCTTTGTCTTCATTATTCTTATCCTTATAATTTCAAAGTTTTATTCCTCATATAAGAACCGCATTTCATAATGAACCATTATCTTAGCTACTTAAGCATGATAAGACAAATTAACATCTTCCTTAATGTCTTTTACCACCTTAAAATTGTATAAAATTTCATGCTTATTTTTTTTTTTCTTCACGAGTCCACAATACCGTCCTCTCAATCTTCATAAATTATAATCATTATTTGCGAATCATTCTCAGCCTGATTTTTTTTTGCAATCCTTATTTTGTTTCTTCAAATTCGTATGCTGTTCTTCCATTTATTATTCGATCCTATTTCATTAAATCCTCTAAATCCTGATGTAGTATCTTGGTCCAAATTCAGGCTTTCTTGGTTGAAAATACAACCTCAAAGTACTTATTAACATAAGTTTTTAACTAACCATTCTTCTATTCTCAATCTAAAATGGTTATGAGCTTAACACCTATTCCATTGGTCTTTCTATATTCCATAAGTCTCATCTTGATGCAAGAATTAGGTTCTACAACAACATGTATTCAAGTGAAGCTGAATAAAAACACGTGGAAATAGATTTAAGCAAGGTTCAAGGTAAGATTCTCAAGGGTCATCCTAGGAATCTATCAAGAAATCCTAATATATGATTGAGTACTATACTTTCCAGACTCCTATAATCCATCAATCATATTATATTGCAGGCTCGCAGCAGTATGACTAAACCTAAGTACTACCACGACATCGCACTAATTGCGAAGCCTGGCCTGCATAGGCTACCATAAAAATGTGTCACGACCCGCACCCGGATGATCGGACACGAGTACGTGGGTACGTCCAGCCTACGCCGCAGTGTCGGCGGTAGAACGCTGTCTAAAATCTCACAATAAGGACAATGAATAAATGAAACAATTTATAGTACTCAAACTCGATTCTAAAGAAGATATCACGAGTAGAAACAATTTATAGACAAAATACTTTATTTACTAAATTCAAAGTTTAGGTAAGATAACTAAAAAGAGTTTCGATCCTAAAGTAAAACATAAAGACTGTAAACTACCGGAGACAAATCCGGACAAAAGATATAGTCTAAGCTATACTAAAAGTAAGTAGTCGCAGTCGGGATCTCCGCTGCGAGGGTCTCTTGGTCCTCTGGTAGGGCAAGATGAAGCTCTGCTAAAAGGTCCTCATGCGGCCCATAATAGGTGGAACACTGGGCCTTATAATCGTCTCCTATATTTTAACATATTCAGTCAGGATTGGAGCGAAGTACAATACAATGAAAGCAGATCCAAATACATGGTAGAGACTATAAAACATGTTAAGCATATGCAAAATTAAATAACTGGGAAGACTGGAATTATGTATGTCACAGGTAAAGAGAAAACTAGTAATTAAGTAAGCAAGGGATATGGTGTGACAACATGAAATGACCAGTAAAACTGAGCTATTCTAAGTGATTTAAAATACTATGTTAGATTTGTGATCGGCTAATGTATAAGGCAAATCGTATCGATGGCTATCAAACTAGAATGATAAGGCATAACCATACATGAATGTATGATAAGCTAGCAGCTTGGATAAAATAAAAATGCACTAGATGGGTTGATCACATCTCTACTTAGTATTTCTCCTGTTTCGACTAATGCTCATGTATTCGAGTCTGGTACAATGATTCTAGAAACATGGAAACATGAAACTAGATAAACTGGAGTAAGTCATTATAAACAACATGACCAACACATGTAAACACGTATCCTGGAGATGAATCCATATAATATCAATCCGTGAATCAATTGTGACGAGAATCAAGTAAACATAACTAGAGCATGAAATATAGAAGCTATCGAATACTGAAAACAATCAGAGAATGTATTCGCCTGTCGTTCTGAGTGGGTGATACGGGTCATAATCCGTATCTAGATCCAAGTAACCTATATTATGAATTTACAGTGTCAAAAGGTGAATTGAAACAATACAAACCTATCTACTAAGTTATTAGGTATCTAGGTTCATAACCAACTACGTATCTAACTATTAACAATTGGTTGATTAACCTATCCTATTAACCCTATTCATATTCATATCTTATTCATTAATATATTATAAATATATATCAACTTGAATAGGAAAATGCCTAAGGAATTTACCGCTCGATATTCGGTACAAACTCCGCTACAAATCGCCCTTGCTTGCAAGGGCTACACCTTCGTTTTGTACACAATTACGTGCCTATAGCTGCTGTCCACGCCGCGTTTGGAGATATTTTTTGCCGTTTTAGGGTGTTCGTTGGTGGTAGGGAAGATGGAGATTGAAAGGGGATTGAATGGTGAAGATTTGATGGAGGTTTAATACACATCAAAACCATGAAAAGGTTGGTAAAGGACTGTCGAATTTATGGCTATATGCTGCTGTTTTCAGCAGGTATATGAGTGTTTTAGAGGGTCTAGGTGATGGTGGTGGCGGCCTAGGTGATGGGGGTGGTGTTGGTTGAAGTGGTGGTGAAGTTATTGATGAAGATGACGAAGAAATGGTGAAGAGGCCTGCTGAATTTGTGGGGACAGCAAGGTGCTGTTTTGTTGCCCTTTTTAGGAAGGGGGAGGAGGTGTTGTGGAGATTGAAGTGGTGGTTGTGAAGGTGTTTGAGTAGTGGTGTAGGTTTGGGAGCTAAAGAACTAAGGAAATGAACTATGGAGAGAAAATTTGGATGATGAGTGAATGAATGAAGAGAGAAAGGGGGCAGCCACATTTGTAGGAGGGGTGTTGGAATGGAGGGTTGGATGGCTATCCATGTAATGGTTAGATATTTAATCAAGATATTTGTCATTCCTAAGATATTAATCTAACTTAGATATTTCTAACTCCTAAGATATTTATTCAATGGAGATATTTATCCAATAGAGATATTTATCCTTCCATGAAGATATTTTATGGTAGGTGTTATCCATTAACCCAAGTTTGACCAAGTGTGATTAGTCGCTAATCACAACTAGCGAACCTTTAATCAAAACTAATCGCGATTAAGGCTAATGATACGATTAATAATTTATGACCAAAACTAATCATAAATAAATAAATAATTAATACTAAATATTGATAAATACTACCCTAATCTAGATATGGGATTTTGGAGGTGACAATATGCTGCTGGCAAGGACAGAGGGTATGAAACTTGGAGCTCAAATCTGATTTCTTCCTTTAGCCCACCAATGTAATGACTGATCAATGTGTTCTCATCAACTCCCTGTATCCTTTTTCACAGCTTTTTGAATTGTGCATCATAATCTTTTACAGATCCTTCCTGTTTAAGGAGCTTTAGATCTATCACACAGTCAATGAATTGTGATGGCCCAAACACCAGTTTGATGGCTTGACAGAAGTCTTCCCACTCCAAACTCCCCCTTCTTATTTGCATCAGCCAGTCAAACCAATAGGCAGCAGTGCCTTTCATCTGGACAGAACAAACTTGCACTCTATCCTCTTCAGGTACACGATAGTAATTGAAATAGTGGGTAACCCTCATAAGCCACTCCTCTACATCAGTGTCTCCACTGTACTCAGGAATTTTCAATCTGAGGGTGGGAATTCTCCCAACTGAATTAGGGTTGTGAGCTGTTAGGCTTGTTGCCTTGACTGCATTCACAGTAGTGGTATTGCGTTGTCCAGCAAGCAGTGGGCTAGTAGCATAACTAAGTGGCAGACTAGTCTGGAATCCTTGCACATTTTGAGCCCCCAACCTTCGATCTACAGTTACTGCTTGTCTAGAAGTAGGAGTGAAAACTCCCAATTGGGAAATTGGTGAAACTGTACCAAAATAATTTGGTGTGGTCGTCTGTCCCCAGGGGTTGGACAGATCTGGAGGGCTAGGGTTAGTGTTCCCTATTCCACAGGTAGAATTGGGGAAGGCCGGTGAAGTGTTGGGATTGATTTGGGTTGGAGGAGTAGAGAACAACTCTGGGTCTCTCCTTAGTTTCCCCAATTCCTCGAGCACCAGATCTACTTTGCTACTAAGTGAGTTGAATTTACCATCCATGATTTGGAACTTCAGATCGACTTCAGAAATTTGAGGTTCCTCCAGGAAGCTGTGCCGAGAACCATGACTGCTGGAAGATGGATCCTCGTCGGCTTCAACGACCGGATCTAGCTGATCTGATACCAAATTGGTAGGACCTCGTCCCATGATCCCAGGAGCAGGTGAGGGTCTCGAGAAGCTCGCCATGATTCCTGCAAACAATTAGCCAACGGCAGAGAAGAGGCGACAGAACAGAGTTGGGGAAATTAGGATTTTATTAGAATTCAGGAAATTGGAGAGGAGGAAGAGGAAGAAAAGTAGAATGAGAATTACTTGCGGCTAAAGAAAGAATACATCATAACTGCCTTCTCCATTCACTCTTGGCTATTTATACTACAGCTCCGATACACTTTGATACTGCTAGCTGGTACTATGCTGACCTGGCAGTCATCTTACCTGGCTAACAGCTCATTAATAAGGAAATGCTGACGGGTAAGCCGTTATGCTGACTCACCCTTATTTGCTGAATTCTCAGCTACTAACCTATTTGTCTCACTCTCCAACACTACCAATACTGAGCTAATGCTTTGAGGATCATATCACGAATTTTTGAATTTGTTTGATTATATGCCACGCTTTGTTGAGAAAGCTTAGGAATCAATTTTTTTAGTTGAGCAGTTGGTAGACAAATTTATGCTGTACGTGTGTTTTACGTGTTGAAATTAGGCAAAAGTTGATGAATGAGGTTTGCTAGAATGGAGTTTGGTTTATTTTGGTGTTTTCAGAATGGGGATTGCATACATGAAAACTCATTGAGAAAACATACTATTATTTAAGTAAGGGGACATTCTGAAGTTTGGAAGTTGAATCAGATTATTTTTAAAGAAGAGTTTTTAAAATAGAGTTTCACAAAATCCAATTGGATTGAGTTTCGATGTTTCATTAACTCCACTTCTTAGGGTGTTTTGGAATTAGACGAAATGGGGTTCCATTGGCATTCAGATAGCACACCCACACACTCTGAAGTAAGTTATTTTGTAGCCTGGTGGCCTTGCTCAATCGACCAACCAATTTTCTTTTTCTCGGACTATTCCAGTTAGTGTCAATTGTTGGGAACGAAATGCGAAAACCGTTTCCCCAAACCAAGAAGCTGTGAGAGAATCGAAGAAAAACACACAAAACCAAGCGCCAATATCACAAAAAAATCAAACGCAGACACAAGTGATTTTTACGTGGAAAATCCAGATGTAAAAAACTATGAGACGATCGGAGTCCAACCCTGAAAAGCTTCTACTAATGAAATAGAATATTACACCCTCTACAAGCTCCTCACCGATACAACACAGGTTACCACAACTTCTTTGAATAGAAAAACAATCACGGATACATGAAGAACGAAGATGACGAGAAATAGAATTACTGAAACAATCATCTCTTCGAAAACGTCGAAGAACTCTCATTTCTTCTCCCAATGTTGCAAAACACTCTTGTTACCTTTTTCTTCTCTATTATTTATCAACTTGCATGCATCAACCTTTTATAAACCCTTACATGAATTAGAATTACCATATATAGAAAATATGGAAGCCCAATATATATGGAAAGTCCAATACGTATCAATCATATATTTAATGGAAATCCAATCATAATTGGTTTGTCATAAATTGGAAGTCTAATTATATGGAAAGTCAATATATGAATGATCCAATCATAAATATATGATCAAAGTCAAAGATGGAAATCCAATAATGTATTTGCTTACCATATATGTTCTAATATATGTCGATCGATGCACTCCCCAAGTTTCTCTGACGCATGGATGTCGCTCGTCGCCACTTCGGGATATTCTCGGTTGGGAATCCTACCTACTCCAACAAATCTCCCCCTTCACAACTAGGTGGAGGAACTCGTCAACCTGACGATTGGCTTGTAGTACTCAAACTTTCCCCTTGGTAGAACCTTCGTGAGCAAGTCCGCTTCATTGTCATCAGTATGAACTTTCTCAAGCGTCGCGTCCTTCTTCTCAACCACATTCCGTATCCAATGATACCGAGTCTCAGTGTGCTTGGACCGAGTATGAAATGTTTGGTTCTTCACAAGGTGGATTGCACTCTTGCTATCGCAAAGTGAAATGTACTGCTCTTGTTTTAGCCCAATTTTCTGCAACAGCTTCTTCATCCACATCAACTCCTTGCAAGCCTCCTTCGTGGCAATGTACTCGGCCTCTGTCGTAGATAAGGCAATACACTTCTGCACTCGCGACTGCCACGATACCGCTATACCAGCAAACATCATCATATATTAATATTTCGAAGTCGATCGTCTTGTGTCTATATCTCCAGTCATATCAGCGTCAGTATATCCGACCAGCTTCGGCTCGTCACCACCAAATGAAAGTCTTCAATCGGCAGTGCCCTGAAGATACCGTAGAATCAACTTGACCGCACTCTAATGTATCCTCCCAGGATTGGAGAGATACCTGCTAACCGTACCGTGTAAGCAATGTCTAGCCTCGTACACACTATAGCATACATAAGACTCCCCACAACTGAAGCATATGGAACCCACTTCATATCTTCCTTCTTGTCCTTGATAGATGGACACTGCCCTACAGTAAACTTAAAGTGAGCCGCAAGGGGGTTGCTCACTTTCTTCAACCCGTCCATCCTGAAACGTTGAAGTATCCAGTGAATGTACTTCTTTTGGGACATGTGTAGCAGTTTGGACTCTCTATCTCTCTCTCTCTCTCTCTCTCGGCTGATCTCCCTCCTAGTAATAGTCTTCGCTGCATCCAAATTTTTCATATAGAAGGCCGTGTCCAGTTGGCACTTCAACTACGCTATCCTAGTGGGCATTTCGACCCACCAATAGAATATCATCCACATAGAGTAGTAATATGATAAAGTCATCCTTGACAAAGTATCTCACAAATACACATTTATCTGACATCGTCCGTGCATAACCATGCTCCCCCATAAATGACTCGAACTTTCTGTACCACTGCCTCGGAGCCTGCTGCAGACCATACACTCTTCCTCAACCTGCAGACTAAGTGTGACTTTTCCTTCTCACAGAATTCCTCTGGTTGCTCCATGTAAAATTCCTCCTCTAAATCACCGTAGATGAATGCTGTCTTCATGTCCATCTGCTCAACCTCCAAGTTGAGACTGGCTGCTAATGCTAGCACCACCCGAATAGATGACAACTTGACAACTGATGAGAAGATCTTATCAAAATTCTCGTCCTTCCGCTGACCGTAGCCGTTAACTACCAGTCTTGTTTTGTATCCAGGGCGAGTAGCATCATCTGTCTACATCACTCTGAATACCCATTGATTCTTCAAAGCTTTCTTGTCATTTGGCAACAACACCAGCTCATAAGTGGAGTTGGCCTGTAAAGAATCCATCTCCTCCTGCATAGCCTGTATCCACTCCTGTCTGTGTTCGTCGTCCATAGACTTTGCAAAACTTTCGGGCTCTCTCCCGCCAGTCAGTAGCACATACTCATATGATGATTATCTAGTAGATGGTCGACGATCTTTGTTGCTTCTCCTCAATAGAACCTCTGGTGTTGGCTGTATATGAACAGCCTCATCCCCTTCAGGAACTGCCTTCCCTGCATGCTCATCCTCCTGAGGGTCATCTTGACCACCATCAGCAGGCTGATAATCAAGGTTGGGAGTATCTCCATGTACTGGCTCTTTGATAGCTGGACCCTCTGCAGTGTCATCTGGAAATGGGTCGAAGCGAAGTGACTCTAACTCCGGCAATTCCTCAGCCTCAGAAGGCATCTCGGAATCCTAAGTGTTGGTCATGGGCTGATCCTTGACGAACATCACATTTATGCTTCTTTAGAGATTTTTTTCCACCGGGTCGTAGAGTCTATAACCAAATTCATCCCGACCATAGCCGACAAAGATGCATTGCCTCGTCTTTGGCTCAAGTTTGGATCTCTTGTCCTACGGTACATGTACGAAGGCCTTATAACCAAACACTCGCAGGTGATTGTATGACAGCTCTTTGCCGTACCATACTTTGTAAGGCACATCATCCTGCAAAGGAGCATTAGGATAAATTAATAATATATACAACAGTGTTAAGAGCCTGACTCCAATAAATGTCAGCATATATCGTACCTGCTCCATCAGTGTCCTGTTTATGCGCTATGCTACACCATTGAGCCGAGGTGCCTTTGGTGAAGTCTTCTGGTGTTGGATCCCTTGCACTCTGCAATACACATCAAAGGAACCGATGTATTTGCCGTCGTTGTCGGACCGAACACATAGCAACTTTTTGTTTCTCTCTTTCAACAGGGGCCTAAAAATAATTTGAAAGTGGACAACACCTGATCCTTGGACTTTAAAGCATATAATAAAACTTTCCTGGAACAGTCATAAATAAAAGTCACAAAATAAGCAGCACCACCAATAGGTTTTACCTTCATAGGACCGTAGACATCTGAATGAATCAACTCGAGCAACAGTGGCTTCCTTGAACTTGGGTGACTTTGGAAAGACCCCATGTTTTGCTTTTCTGCTAAACAGTACGTGCATCTCTCCAACTTTGTGGACTTGAGCCCCGAAATCACCTTCCTGTTCAGCAAGTAGCTCATCCCCTTCTCACTAATATGATTGAATCGCCTGTACCACAACTCGATAGACATATCACCGACTACGTTCACCTCTTGTGTCCCTGTGCGCTCCCTTCCATATAGTAGAGATCGAACTTTTTGCTTCCTCTGGCAATCACCATAGAACCCCTGGAAAGCTTCCACTGACCATTCTCGAAGAGATTGAAGAATTTCTTCTCATCCAACCTTCCAACCGAAACCAGTTTGAAAATGATATCGAGGACATGGGGGGCATCTTTGAGAACAAGAACTGTACCCGTCTTCGTTCTCAAATGCACATCTCCAGTAGCAACAACCTTTGACACATCTCTATTGTCTATCTTCAACACTTCACAGTCTCCTGTTGTGTAAGTGGCGAATAGTGTCATGTTGTGAGATACGTGCGCTGAAGCCCTAAGTTCACCAACTAAGAATTGTCATCGCATGCGAGGTTCATGACTACCTCATCATCCACAATGATCACATCGTCTCCATGTGCCGAAACAACTGCTGTAGTGTTCTTACTTTGCTTCCCCTTGTCGCCATTCTTCTCTCTTCCAAGTGAAACAGTTTCGCTTGACGTAGTCCTTGTCACAATTGTAGCACTCTGAGTTCTCGTACCGACCATTGGACTTTTTTCTACTCTTGTCTCTGCCGCCGTTCGGATCCTTGCTTTTACTCCTTCCGCGACTCTCTGAAGCAAGCGTCTCTGAGTGGGATGTAGATGAAGTGCCATGAGAACGTCTCTGCATCTCTTCATTCAGTACTCCGCTATTGGCGAACTTCAGACTGACTACGCCTTCTGGAGTAGAAGCGATCATAGACACTCGTACGGTTTTCCATGAGTTTGGCAATGTACACAGCAGTCGTAGTCTGGCAATGTATACATCAGCCGTAGTTTCTGTACCTCGTTGCCGAACTCGACTCCCATCGAAGATAGCTGGTCAACCACGTCCTGGAACTCACTTAAGTGATCCGTGATAGACATATCATCTTTATACTGCAGACCCTCATTTGTCGGATCAGGAACAACTTGTTCACTCCGGTCTTCTTCGCATACAAAGATTCTAGCTTATCCCACAGTGCCCTCAAATGGCCTATACTGGCAATGTGATTGTACACGTTCTCGTCAACGAACTGTCTGATGTACCCACACACTTGTATGTGCTTGAAGTTCCAGTCCTCTTCGGATTTATCAACTGGCCTCTCGGAAGCAAATACTGGCATATGCAGCTTTTTGACAAATAATAAGTCTTTTATCTTGCTTCTCCAGTGGTGACAATTGGTACTGTTTAGGTTTACCATGCACACCGACTTCACGTCCATCTCTTCTCTTGGTTTGATTGTCAACCCTGACACCGCTCTGAAAACAAAGCTCTGATACCACGTTTTGGGAACGAAATGCGGAAACCCTCCCCCCAAACCAAGAAACTGTGAGAGAACCGAAAAAAAGCATACAAAACCAAACGCCAAAATCACACAAAAAAACCAAACGCAGACAAGCAATTTTTACGTGGAAACTCGGATTCAAAAAACTACGAGATGATCAGAGTCTAATCCTGAAAAGCCTACACTAATGGAATAGAAGATTACACCCACTACAAGATTTTCACCTATCCAATACGGATCACCACAACTCCTTGGAATAAAAAAATCACAGACACACGAAGAACGAAGATGACGAGAAATAGAATTACCCGAAACAATCATCTTTTCGAAAATGTCGTAGATCTCTCATTTCTCCTCCTAATGTTGCAAAACACTCTTGTTACCTTTATCTTCTCTATTATTTATCAACTTATATGCATCAACCTTTTATAAACCCTTGCAAGAATTAGGGTTACCATATATAGAAAATATGGAAGCCCATTATATATGGAAAGTCCAATATATATCAATCATATATTTAATGAATCCAATCATAATGGGCTTGCCATAAATTGGAAGTACAATTATATGGAAAGTCGATATATGAAAGATCCAATCATAAATATATGATCAAAGTCAAAGATGGAAATCCAATCAAATATTTGCTTACCATATATGTTCCAATATATGGCGATCGATGCGCTCCCCAGCGGTTGTCGCACTCCGTGGTATTCTCCACATAGGTTGGAAACCCCACTCGCTCCAACATCAATGGCGTTAGATGATGCAGGAATCGAAATTCTTATGAGTAACTGGCCTAAAATGGAAACGTTAGGTAGTTGATACATTTGGAACTTGTTGTTTGTTCATTATTACTGTCTAATGTTAACTGGAAAGCGGCTTGGAAAAAAAAAGTTAACTGAGAAGAGAAAGGAAGTACTGAAAGTGAATTCAAGTTATTGGATGTAGCAAGAAAACTTGGTATACAAATTTGCTACAAGTTGGTGAAACTAAATCTCTTAGGTTAAATGATGAGAATGTGAAGAATAGCTAGATTGTTCGACTCCCTCAACTTTATTCAGAAATTACTAGTGTGAACCCTTCCGTGCCTCCCCCTCGGGAAAGAAAGAGCGGAGAAAGTTAATGGAAAGGGAAGACATCTCTTATTGGATGAGACAACCAACTTAATAAGAAATATCCTATAGATAATAGATCGAGTTGGTGGAGTAAAGTGTTTTAGTTTCATTGATGAGAAAACATAACTTTCGTATAGCTCCCTAAACTTATGATAAATAAGTACAGACACCCCCACCGTTACCCTTCAATGCCCTGTATTATACAACACCAAAACTAACAGTTCTTTAAACTCAGATTATCTTTTTAAAATATTATTATATTGATAATTGTAATTCTACTGTTCAGTCGACATCTCATATTTGGAGGAGCTGAATGTGATTAAAAACCATGAGGCTGTTGATCAGATTTTGGTATTCACAACAAATTTGAAGGATGTGGTGGTGTATGTATTTAGCCATAAAATTTGCCCCTTCTAATCAATGCACATGATCAAATAACTCATACTTGTGGCATAATGGTCATTGAACCCTTTGCATTTACGAGAAAAAGTAAACTCGAAGAAAGTGAAAGCTTGATAGTTTCACTTGGAAGATGATTATGAGATCAGAGTCTTTGACGAGATGAGAACTTTTTTTTTGAGACCGTTTCTTTCTTCCCTCACTTTCTTGGAAGCAGTCCTTGCCATAGGATTTGTAGAGAACCTAACCTCAGAAAAATGAAAAAGTTATGGCCAAGCTATGTTGCATGGACACTGTAAAATGGTGTTCTTACCTGTATCGTGTGCATTCATGTAGCTGTGTCCGTATTTGTTCAACATGGAGGACTACATATGTACCTATTTGAAAATGTCTGTGTCCTTTCTTGTCCTTATCTGAATCCGTTTTTGTGCAACTAGTGGCAAGTAATCTATGTTGATGTCATATTACCATTCATTGATGCCTATGGAGATTCAGTTAGCATCCAAAACCCTTAATAATGTGATAATTAAATCCAAAAAATAGAGGACATCATATTGTTAAGACCAAACTTTCAGGCTTGATGAGGAAAAGATTCTTAGGAAGTATAAAATCTGATAACTAACCTATCTGTTTCTTATTAAACTTCTTGTTTCCAATTGATGTTCTCACATGTTAGTGTAATGGTATATTGTTTGCCTGAGACATCATAAAATTGACGATGACAGGCAATCAACGAGAAGATATTATCAATGGACTATGCGGGGTTCAGAGCTGAGCTAAAGACAGTAGATGCCCAAGAATCACTCAACGGTGGGGTTATTCTTCTCGTGACTGGTTACCTAACTGGGAGGGACAATGTCAGGAGGAGCTTCACCCAATCATTCTTCCTTGCCACCCAGGATAAGGGCTACTTTGTCCTGAATGACATTTTTAGATACATGGAAGATGCTGATCACCAAGAAGAACAGAGTCTGGTAAATGGCAGTGGTGCGCCTCCCCCACTTGAGCAGGGTATATGTCGATGTCTTTAATAAAAAGATGTCTTATTTTTATTGTCATTTTTTGAACTTATCTATTTTCTACTTCCATTTTCAGAGGCTCCCCTGCCAGTGGAGGATCTGGTTCCAGAACGATCAGAGTCGCCCCCGGCAGAAGAGGAGAAAGTGATTGAAGAAGTTTATAATCCTTCCGATATCGAGGAGGGTTCTGCTGTGGACGAGGGAACACCAGAAGCTGAGGTGATTGATGAAGTCCCTGATAATTCCGAGGCAGTAATTGCTGATCCTGGTTCTACTACCATGCCAGAAGAGGCACCAAAGAAATCATATGCTTCAATCGTAAGTTCTTTTTTTAAGTATATAGTTCTCTAATTTCCCCTTTGCCCAAGTCTTCCTGATATTAAATTCTTGCTTTTTATTATATTTTTTTTGTATTCATGTGTGTGTAATATTTTTTGGTTGGAATGGTGGTGGGTGGTGGTGGTGTAGATGAGCCTAGCTATTTGAGCTTGACATGTTCAAGCATGTTTCCATTTCTTGCAGTGGCTTGAGTTGAGTCGATCTTGAGTTAACCAAGCAATTTGAGCTCAGTTTGTACGTCAAACTGAACTGGATCTCAAGTTTAGCTTGTTTACAAATTAAGCTAAACTTGTTCCTGTGTTGGATTTTTAGAGCTTGGCGTACATCTATATATAAACACTGAGCTTTTTATAATTTCGTCTTTAACAGAGATTTGAAATCTCATTTATGATAATGGTAAACTTTATGCTATTGACATAAATCATACAGAACTTGTAAAATTCTACAATGATACAGAGGCTTATTTGTCAATAAACTATTGTTTAGGACAAATGAAATGTGAATTATCCTATTTTCACTGACATCTTGCTGTATGTATGGGAAAGTGCTTAATTGTTGCTGGTCCTCATTGTTCATTTTTATTTACATGGGTTCTTTATATCGTAACTGCTGAAGTTTTATTCAGAATAAGACATTAAAATTACCTTTATTTGTGTTTCTTTGTTGTTGAGATATGCAAGTATACAGCTTTTGCCATCCGCTAATTGAAGTAAGATGGAATTTCCTTTTTAACTGGTCCTTTATTTATACCCACTTGGAAAAGTATGCAGTTTGTTACCCAGGTGGAACTTCCCATGCAGTACTTTTGTATAGACTATTTCAATTGCATGTTTCTGTACATTTAATAATTGAATATGTGATTCGTAAGTTAATTTTGTCGTATTACTGCATGTGCAACTCTATTATCCTTAAAGCGCTCCACATAGTTTTAGCAGCTACACTACATTAGTTTTGTGCACTTCAATGCTTATACAGCTGTTGAGTGTATCAAGCGACTGTGCTGCTGATTAAATTACTGTTGAGCTCAATAGAAAGTCAGCTGTGTATACATGCCAATTTTTCTCTATTCTTGGCAGTATCATTACACAATGACTTATCCATTTAGCATTATGTAGATGCTTGGAAGCAATTGTTTGCAATAACTACTCCAATTGATTTTATTATCATTTTTTTTCTACACACATGATTAAAATGAAAAGTTAGAACCTCTCTTTCTTTGAAGAATATTAGTGGCCCGCGTTCTTTAGAGTAGAAATTATTTTAGTTCTTGGTGCATGAAGAGTTTGATGATGCTTTGCTTCACGGCTTGCTTTTCTCCATCAAACACTAGGAATTGCATCATGGTCTCCTTGAAATGAACTAGTAATCTGTTAAAAGTCAAGCCCTCCAAGCCTGGATGCAGCAGGAAGGTCGGTTATAAGTTATCCACATAAAGAAACTAATAATGTGTTTAAAGATTTAATAACCTTTCTGTGGATTAAGGACCCAACTTAATTGCATAGATGTGTTGTGCGAACCCACACTCTCACAAGAGAACCGACAGTGTTCTTGATTCGCTTTTCTGATAGATAATGTTAGTCAACTGCCTATTTGTCATTTATTATTTAATAGATCACTGAGGCTAACAATTAACGAAGCTCTCCTAAGCTCAGCCCCGGCTATAGTTTCTTGAAAGTCTCTTCAGTTATATATATATATATTCTTTAATTTTGTGTAATTTCTGGGATTCCGATGATTTGTTTGACTGATACAAATAGTGACCCAAATATCGCAGATATTTCTAATCCAGCTAACAATGACGTATCTATTCCCATTCCCTTATTTGAAAGAGTTTCGTTGGCCTTTCTATAAAGAGCTTGATGCCAATCTGACATGTTGAGATTCACAACACAATAGGCATAGTATTGCAGGACAAGACCTATAGTATAATCGGTTGATATGCAATTAATTATCTGAAAGTCAAGATAATGAATAACCAACTAATAACTCTTAAGGGGGTGTTTGGTTGCCGGTAACTAGGCCGATTTGGAAGAAATATGCAATTCAAGCTGAACTCATATCAGCTGTTTGGTTGCAAGATTGAAAGTGGGGATTTTTGCTTGACATGACGCAGTTCCTGCACCCCCCTTCCTCTTTTTCTTCACTTTCACCACCACCACCACATTTTTGAGGAAACTTCCCTGAAGTGTTGAGCACTTTTTTGAGATAACTCCTCTAAAAGTGGATTGTTGCTCGACGTGGACGGCGTCTCAACGTGGGCGAGCAGGGGTCCTTCGGCGGGCACATGGCGCCTCAACGCGGGCGAGCTGGACGAGACCTCCCCTGAAGTGTTGTGCACTTCCTAAAGGTGGCCGATACTGACGTCGAGGATGGCACCGGCGGCTGCGCTCCTTCAGGAGCCCCTCGTCCTCCAAGAGCCCGGCGGGATGGAGTGGAAGGGGGAGGTAGTAGATTTCCTGCTGGTGGAGGAGGAGTCTCGGGAGTGGGAGGAGCGGGACAGGGAGCCGGTGGGACTGGATTGGAAGGAGGAGGCAGCAGATTCCCCGCCGGTGGAGGCTGATGGCGGCACTGCTACTCCAAGAAGAAGAATGAGAGGGAGGGAAATGGGAGAGAGGCAGCGAGGAGAGATGAAAATTTTAATAATAATAATAATAATAATATTTAGGTTTAAATGAGAATCATTTCTGTAAACAAAATTTGGAAGTAAGCATATCCAGTTTACCATATCCCCAACCAATATTCACTTTCAACAACAATCCAAACAACCAAACTTTTTTTTTTCCACTTTCAAAACCATCCAAACAACGAAACTCATTTTTTCTCCACTTTCATATTTTTCAATTCCACCAACCAAACAACTTTTGAAAAGTCAAAATTTCTGTATTCGCATCGCGTACACAAACTCCGTTTTTTCAGTTTCACACTTTCCTACACTTTCATGCAACTAAACATATGCCATAACAGAGATCATAATGCACAATTGAAATACCAAAAAGTCACGATTCAATGCGGATTGGTTATTCATTAGTACGAGTTTAGCTTATGATGTGTTTGGAAATTCTCGACCAAACGAATATTTCATAGAGAGCTGGCAAGGGATTCCAAAATGCTCTGATGTGATCGATTTTTCACTCATCTGTCCAAAATTTGTGATCTGACTTCAGCAACAGATTCTAAGACTTTGCCAACAAAATCTGAATGTCTTTCAAACACGAAAGTTGTAGTACTTGAATTCAGTTTTCTAAATTGGAGTAGCACAACCAAAATGAGCCTTTATAGCGAAAGATAGCATTGATTCTTGTTAGTTGTATACTACAAAATTTGTAGATTAGAATATCAATATGCAGATTCAACAACTAATTTTATTGATGACTAAAAGGAAATTAAGGATTTTGTTGTTGGGTTGTTTGGTTTTAGTTACGCAAAGAAGAACAACCATGGGATTTTGGAGTTTAGGGTTTGAATATTTATTAATGAGAAGAATTTTATTTAAGAATAGACATCTCATCACAATCAATCATAAATGAGACTCCCGACACTTGGATAAAGCTGGGCCCATTACATTGTTAATATAACCAAATGATGCTTGATTCTTAAGGAAACTAATCCTAATTGGAATAGAAACTCGACTAACATATTACCAAATACAGGTGATCCTGAAAAACAAATAAATAAAGTTGATGCACCCAAATAAACTCCCAGTAATCTTAAGTCTTAAAATAAACCCATGTGCTGATTGGTCCTCTAGCTTTATCATATGAGAGATGAAGAAAAGAGATGACTATCTCTAATTTGGTGGAGGGAAATAATGTTTGGAGATGAACCAACATACTTTCTCTATTAGAATCTTATTTATAAAAACTGAAGAATACATACAGGGAAGGATTAGCTGATTTTGAAGTGGATATAAAGAGAGTAAATGCCTTTTAGTGGGTTAGTGCCGTAGGGTAGCCCACCACAAAGAGAGAAAATCGTTCGTCCTCGCATCGATTTCACCGAATCGATCGTCCTCGCTGGGGCATGATGCCGTACGAGTCTGGAGTTGCACTCGTATAAGGCTAGATGATTCAAATGGTTATCTCGATTCAATGTTAGCAGCGGAAGAAACATAGTCATATTGGAGTTACACAGAGTATACGAAACAATTCTCTTTATTCAATAAGCAGCGGAATTACAAAGGCTTTCAATAGCCCAAATGAATTTGCTAGATTGTCTTACAACGCTCAAGTTCTCTCTTGTCCACAAATAATTTTATCGTTTCATACATCATGTCTTCTATATCTCGGCCGCATCATCATGTTGCAAGTCCGAGCGTCAATGCGGTCGCACGTCTCAAAACGCTATGACATTCCATGCCTTAGTGCGTTCAAGCGATGCTCCGTCGTGAGCAAACCATTACCTGCATCCTGCAAGCAATCTGGTAGGAGATCAGTACTAATCCTCTTGCGTACTGATAGGACCCATTTTACTAAACCGATATTAAGTAATATTTATGAATCATGCAGCTTAACTTGTGATCTTTCTATATTTGTCTTAAGATCGGTTTTATGGCATATTTGAAAGCAGCAAAGCATATATTTCATGGTAAACATGTTATCATTGATTCGCGTAAGTAAGCAGGCAACATATATCAATCTCGTGTTGTCTTCGTGGTGACTTCTTACCAACATCGACACACTCATCCTTGTACCGCTGCAAGGTGAATACGCCTACCATCTTTTCCTATTATGTTATAAGTGATCTTTCTGCATGATCTCTGTGTGTCTGCACCATTCAGCCCACCGGCTCCTATCTATACGAAGGTCACTAGCATTCCAAGCCAGAATGAACTTTCTTTCTCATATGTAAGACGGTGATCACTCCGTACGAGTTTGCTAGCTCGATATCCAGAGGACCCCGAATTACTTGGGAAGTGGCGTATCACCTCAATAGCAGGTCGCAAACTGTCTCAATAAAGTGCACCAACATACAAAATCTCAATTCTCAAATCATCCCTCCTATGCTGAACGGTCCCGACGTACCACGTTCGAGGGAGCTAATATCCGACGTCCCGATGTACCACGTTCGAGGGAGCTAATACCCGTGCACGGGCCATATTCTCAAGTCCATTGGACTATGCAACACTCATCATTCATACAACCAAATATAGTCCGAGTCCGAAACTCAGCTATCGCATCATCTTAACGTTCAATTCATCCATCTCTATTTCCTTTGGCACAATGCTCCAACTCAATGTTTATCAAACGAACGACCCGAAGGCCAGGAAATTTTCGAGGCAGCATGCTGCATTCAATAGTTATTCAATATCCTTCGGCTCGTGCATTCGATGCAAGCCTCGATTCAGTATTTCCATGTTCTACGCATTAGTGTTCAATGTTCTCCTATTCGTGCATTTGATGCACGTCTCCATACGATCTTTCAATGTGCTAGACTTATGTTCATTTCCTCCGACTCGTGCACTGAGGCACGCCTCGATAGAGTATTCATTGTTCTATGGCTCGTGCGCTAAGGTGCTCGCCTCAATAGTCTTTTAATGTTCTAACCCTCTAACTTGTGCGCAGAGGCACGACCGACTCGTGTACTGAGGCACTCGTCGATATAGTTATCCCATATTCTTATGACTCGTGCACTGAGGCACTCACCGTTGTGGTATTGGATGTTCTATGGCGACTCGTACATTTGATGTACGTTTCAATCTAATTGTTCTATCTTAGCGTTTGACACGCATGACGATTTCTCTCAATCGAGTAACGCCCGTGGACTCGATAGCCTATAGGTTAACTTAGCATACCAGGGTACATTTTAATTAGGCATGATGGAGTAGGAAAGAAGGGTCAAAGTCCTCCCACCTTATGCCAATACGCCTGATCATTTCGCCGAGCCGATGCGGCTCGATTCTTTAACATTGTTGCACGACCAACTTTTCTGACTTAGCCATTCAAGCACTTCGTGCTCTGTTGAGCTACCCGACTGATTCGGCGTACCGTGTCCATGTCTCATTTCATTGCGAGGCGATACTTTGGTTTCGGCAGACTCCGTTGCTAATAAGGCAAAAGATCGATCTCTTATAATTCAGCGTAAAAGCTTAACCTGCACACGAACCAACTAAAATCAATACTTGTTCGAATCGGACTTATGCATTGCATCGATTCGATTTATTAGATCTTCGAACCGACTCGCTTTTGGGCCAGCGTAACTCTTGCATCGATTCGATTCGACTCGATGCATTCTTTGGGTCAACGCACTTATTCGAGTCAACGACTCATCGTAATACACCGTACGGCGCGGGGCATTACAAATAGGAATTAGGGTTGTGCAAGAACCGAATTAAAAACCATGGTTGGATTGGTTTATTTAAGCTCCCAGGCTGGTAGATTCTCTTTTGTTTTTTGTTTCCTGTCCAGTGCAGGGTTGAACAACTAAAAAATCACTTTGAAAGTGAACCGGTCCGAGTGTACTATATGTCCAGCTCGTAGGACTATAGAAGGATATGAGTTTATATCAAATTAGATTACTGACTCAATACTATTTTTGATATTTTTGGGTCTATTCTAGGATTGCTAAGTTATTTTGGCCTGTTAAATTTATTGAAAGACATTATACGTGTTTGTAGATTGAACTGAATCTATCTTTCCGTGTCGAGTTTCTTATATTGTTGACTTATTGGACATTTTTGAAACCGGTGGCTCCTGTGCGAGATAAGACTCGTCTTCAAACTAGAGGTGCTATAAGATAAGGACAATAACAATCTAGAAACCTACTTGAACCTACTACATCAACTATTTATTTCTAAAGTTAATGTAAAGCATAGATCTCCTAGAATAAGATTTCAACACAAAAGCAGTTATGGCTTCTATTTGGGGTGACAATGGTCTGATTCACTTTAGGTTTTTAGGCCAATCCTGAACGGAAGAAACATCCTTTGTTTCTCTAAAATTAAGAACTAGATTGGACCGTTTGAACCGATGGAATTGCACCAACTCAACACGTCAATCTGGTTTCTTTTGCTCGGTTCTACACATTAAATCGCGCTAAGATTTGAATGAAACTTTAGAAAATAGTCTTGCATTTAATTCTTCTTCTTTGTATAGCCTTAGAGCCTCTTTTGTTTTTCTAGTTTTGGTCCCACATCGAATAAGCTGAAGGAGGGATATGCCCCCTTTGTGTGTGTGTGTGTGTATATATATTTGTGTGTGTGTGTGTGTGTGTATATATATATATATATATATATATATATATATATATATATAACTCTTTATTAAAAAAAAACTCTTTCATCAATAATAATTAAGTCCAATAAGTTGAGTCAACTTCTCAGCATGGTATGCAAGGTTTCTCTTGGAACGAGCTCTTTTACTTTCCTCTAAGTTCACCCTAACCTTAAACTCTAGCAACCACCTTCCTCAAGTAAACAAAACCCTAACCCTAATTTCTAAATCAACCCAAACCATCTCTTCTTGAAACCCTAGTTCTCGTAGCCCCTTCTCGAGACCCTAATTCCAACAGCCTTGAGCCTCTTCCACAGCTGGAAACCCTAATTCCCACAACCTTGAGCCTCTTATTTTCTACACATTTTAAAAATGTATTTTCCATTCTAGCTAGGTTTAGTGATGTCATTAGTGATGTCACATGGATTGTATGCTCTATAATTGTAGGCCAAGAGCCCGGATGAGAATTAACCCATTCTGGTCACAATGTAGTCTTTACTTTCAACAATATTAAACTTACCAACACTAAGATATGTAAGAACTATATTTATAATCTTAAACATAAAATCATGTCTGCTTCTCTGAATGGTCATAACTTACATAATAATCCATCTCTTCTTACCACACATATCCATCTCTTCTTATCACACTGAAAGCAGTCCTCATTTCTTCGTCCACAAATGAGAAAAGACGAAGGTAAACGTTAATGGGCGTTCTGATCGATTTGACCACAATCGATGGGTCATCTAAATACACAAGGGTTCTTCTATCAATGGTTTATTAACTCTTCATAGCTCTTACTTTATTAGGTTGTGTTTAGAAAAACTACTCCTATGGAAGCTCTTATAGCTCATTCTATGTTAGCAAAGAGCCTTCTTAGAAATCTTGAAGACCCAACTTGTATAGTGCAGGCTAAAAGAGTTCTTTTTTATATTGCTAGAGATGTTCCTGTTTTTATCAAATTGAGTCTTCTATAAAGGACTGTAACACATAGGCAATGCTCTCATTCTATGAAAATGTCACTATGTGGATGCAGGTCAAAGTCAAGAAAGAGGCTGTTTCCCATTCCACTCCGGCACCTCTTCCTAGTAGGCCTGCACCTGCTAACCTCGAAAGGCAGGCAGCCCCTGCTCCTCCACCAGCTCCAGTACCTGAGCTTCCTGCAGCCAGTTCAAATGTTACAGAAATCAGCACTGTCCAAGAAAGTGAAGGTAGAATAATTCTGTTATGAGGCTTTTTAAATTAGAGCAATTGTCAGGCTTATTTTGTTTCATATTCCACTAATCTAATTTACTATTTTTATGATGGTTGTTCATCTGCATCATCTCAGCTGATGTTCATTCAATATACATAAAAGGTCTACCCCTGAATGCTACACCTGCACAAGTTGAGGAGGAGTTCAAGAGGTTTGGCTCTATTAAGCCTGGTGGAGTACAAGTTAGAAGTCAGAAGGTTCTTAACTGTTCAGTCTCCACACTTTATACAGTTTATTTATATGGCTAAAGTATGGTTTAATGCATGTCCTTCATGATTCTTTTCTTTAGCCTCAGTATGGCTTCTGTTTCAATTGCAGCAACAAGGTTTCTGTTTTGGTTTCATCGAGTTTGAGATGGCTAGTTCAGTACAAAGTGCAATAGAGGTAACTTGCTTATGCTACCATGGTTCAAATTCTTTCATAGACTTGCTTACTAGTTAAAAATATAAACATCCGACTCTTGATGCTGTCTATTTGGATATTATTTATTCAATTTTCTTCTTTTTGACTAATTTTGAATACTTTAAAGTCAGGAAGATTGAAATGAATTGTAAGTTTATACCTCTCACGTTGAGGTTGACTCCCTACCTTAGCTGTGGGCCAATGCTTTTCGTTGTCCCATTGTTATCCATACTTCGTGACATTACTCTTCACTCTGATGTAAACTTACACTTAAAAATCCGTATATTAATTTTTTGATCAAACGTTTTGAAACATGTATTGGTACTAGGAAGGCATGAAAAATTGTTGTATATAAGGCTCATTCATGTCTTTAAGAATGTTCATCAGGTAACCAGCTAGTTTACACCCTTTGATCAGAAGGTGAGGAACCACCACCACCTATAGACAAATAAAGAAGATGAATTACTTTGAGACCCAATTCCTTTTTTGCATCTCCAATTGCTGATTCTACCACTTATCTTTCTTTTCGTTTTAGCAAGCATTTGTTAAGGTGATCGGTATAAGTGTTTGGCTTGTTATCGGATAAAAATTCATGAAGTCATAAGACCAAAGTTATCATAGATCTCTCAACCAACTAAGGTGGTATGTATAAGTGTTTGGCTTGTTACCAGATAAAATCTCATGAAAGGATGAGATCAAAGTTATCATAAATCTCTCAACCCCAGCAATTTAGTTTCCACAACTTTTGTTATGAATCGTGACAGGTTTCTGTTCCAGAATGTTAAACTGTATGTTCTGAATGCCAATTGAAACTACTACTAGTGACATATATGTCCTCGAGACCGTGAGAAGCCAAACCAGGCCCTGTTCAGACCGGATTTCCGGTCAAGGTGGGCCTTGCTGATATGGGTGCTGATTTAGAAGGATCTTTTTCATTGTTTTTTCATAATAATCTTTTATTCTCTTTCGTAGTTTGTTTAGATTTATTTCTTAGGATTTAGATTAGGTATTGCTTATAAAGAGAGTTGTAGAGAGTAGAAATTATGTTATGATGAATTTGATTTTATTAATGAGTTGCTCCATGGGACTTTATTTATTTAATTCTCGTGTTTGAGAATCGAGGTGCAAGTCCTCGTATCGTCGGTCATTGTTTCAACGATTGACTTTTTTGTGTTGCGTCATGTGGTATTAGAGCCTCAACGTGTCGTGAGGCATGTCTAGAACGCAACAACGACCAACATCTTCCTAATGAAGGGTAGGAGGATGCGGGCCTCTTTGCATTGATCCGTCACATCGAAGTCTCTTTACAGAAAAATGAATCTACATTTTCGATGAGTAGAGCGGATATTGGGCTTCCAGGAACCATCGAGGAAACCGGTTCGAGATCCAGAAATAGCATCACGGGTGATCAATGTCCGGGACCTCCTGGGAGATGGTCATACACAGGGGAGGACGTATGTGGGGGGCACTGGGGGGCGGGGCCCCCAGTGGATTAAGAAAAAAAAAATTAGTAGAGCAAACATCAACTTTAAATGTGGGTTAGCAATAGCAACAGGAGGGTTGTGCCTCCAATCAAAAAAAAATTTACATGAATGAAATGGAAAGCCAAAGCCAGCAGCAACTTTACATGTGGGGCCCACTGACCATAGAAAACCAAAAAAAGAAGAAACCATTAGTAGCAAACATAAGCAAAGCGAAGCAAGCCAGCAACTCTAAACCCTTTTCTTCTCTTTTTTCCTTTCTTTCTCTTCCGAGCCTCCAGTTCCACTTCTTCCACCCCAAAAAAATTAGAAACATGCTTGCTAGTGGAAGAAAAAAATTGTTGAAGGCTTGAAGTCCGAAGGAGTGGGGGACGGAGATCGGGAGAGCTGCTATTGGAAGAAAAACAGACTGCAAAGGTAAATTTCAAAATCAAATTAGGTCAAAATTAAATTTGTCAATTTGTGAAGTATTTAATTGAGAAAATGTCTATGTTTGTATTTGTAGAATTGATTTGTGAAATTGGAAGTCTGAATATGGGAAAAAAAATTTAAACGATAATTATCACATGAAAGTGCAACTAGAACCGGAAGTTCAGAGGAGGGTGGATCTAATAGTCCTCAACAACCTTGTTCTTCAACTTCAGTTAGTAAAGAAATTGTTGATTTGAATAGCCTCCCTTCAGATCCGGTAAGAAAAAAAATTTCTTCTGAATATCACCCAAACCAAATTGATGAAATTATAAGAGCTTATTTGCTAAAAGGGCCTTGTCAACCCCGTGCCATGATTTTCTTGGAAATAAATTGCGTCGATTTAATCCGGTTTGATTTAATCAATATACTAATTGGCTGTAGTGTGAAAGAAGACGAAGCATATTGCTTGTGTTGCTATTTGTTTCGGCTGAATCAATTTGGCAATCAAGGTAGTAGTGGGGCATTTGTAATTGATGATTTTTCTACTTGGAACAAAACATAGAGGTTAGATTCTCATATTGGTTTGGTTAATAGTGCTCATAGTTTGTCATTGAAAAAATGTGAGGATCTAATGGGACGAGCAATCCATTGCAGTTGCTCTTCATAGACAATCAGATATTGTGAAAAATAAATATCGGATTCGTTTATATGCTTCAATTGATGCTTGTAGATTTTTGTTGCACTAAGGGTTTTTCGTGGCCATGATGAGACTGAAGCTTCTACAAATAGAGGAAATTTTCTTAAAATGAAGCTGATCAAAATGATTCTGTTCATAATGTTATTCTTACAAATGCTCGAAAAAAATCATCAAATGGTTGCTCCGAGTATTCAAAAAGATATTGCTCATTGTTTTGCACAAGAAATAGTGCAAAATATACTTGAAGAGTTTCAAAATAATTTTTTTCTCATTGATGGTTGATGACTCTAGTGATGTATCTGGTAAAGAACAAATGGCTGTGATTTTGCAATTTGTTGAACAAAAAAAACCTTTCGTACCCTTTGGTGTATCGGCTTTTGAAGTTAGCATTGATTTTGCCTATAGTAATAGCTAGTGTGGAAAGATGCTTCTCTGCAATGAATATTGTCAATACGTATTTACGAAATCGAATTTGTGATCAATTTTTAAATGATTGTCTTGTTTGTTTCATAGAAAATGAGTTGCTTAGTAGTATTACAAATGATGTTGTAGTTAAACGTTTTCAAAGTATGAAAACTTGTAGAGAACAATTGTGAGATCTCTGAGATGTAATGCTTTATTGTATGGAAACTCGTAGAGAACAATATCTACATTTTTACTAAAAATTAGCCCTTAGTTTGGGTTTGTTTGGAGTGGTTTGTATATTCAATTTTCAATTATGTCGTTTGTTTCTATATGTTGATTTTTTGAATATTTGGGGGTGGTCTCCGAACCCATTATGATTGTGCCCCCAGTAAAATTTTATTCTGGATCCGCCACTGATCATACATCAACACGAGATAATTGTCCACCAAGGGTAGCTCGTGTGGATTCGTCTAGCGTGAGCGAGGGGTATGATGATCTCATTAGGTGGGGTCGTGATGACGATCATAGTGGTGACAAGCCGACTGACCGACAATGCTATGGTGGTCGGGAAGACGTTGGCTAACGCGGTCGCTATGGCGACTATGGGAGGAACGACTTTTCCGACGGCCGTTGTGCTCGAGGTCGGTTCGATGACGATGACGATGACGCTTATCAGTGTGGCAGTTGTAAGGAGAAATCCAGAAAGGAAGAGAGTTCCACAACGTGGAAAGAAAGGTCGTGCTAAAACTCTTAGGACCCGTTGTACTATGAAAGATTGAAGATTTTGGTCGTGATCGACAACAACAGTCAAGTAAACCTCATCAGCCGACAGTTGGTCGAAGATGCAGGGTTGGCGTTGGAGAAGCACCAGAAACAATACTCAATCAGAAGGGTTTAGAAAGTGTCGAGCGTCATGGTGGCCGAGCGGTGAATAGTTCCCTTTTCTATCGATGTTTATAGAGATGAGATTTACTCTGATGCGATGGACGAGCTCAACGTCTATGGTATATTTTTAGGAAGGTCGTGATAGTTCGACTTTGGCATGAAACACGATGGATGTGAAGACAAGTATTGACTAATGAAAGAGAGGCGAAGCAAGCACTTACGTCTTTGCAGAAAAGTACCTCGAATCAAAATTTTACAAGAGGGGAAGGCTTCTCTATCATTGACGGTTTACACGAAGAAAGAGGAAGCGGACTTCAAGGAGGCGGCCCATGCGGTGCATGACTTGGCAGTGTAAAAAGGCATAAAGACCAAAGAGTCAACAGAGGAAGAAGCGAGTCCAACAAAGCTATGACCGTTACTCGACGAGTTTTCCATCGTCTTCTGGAAGAGTTTTATGGAGGACTATCAACCATGTGCAATATCCAGTATAATATCGATCGTGTTACCGAGACGAGTTGTAGAACTTGCCACACTATCGCATGAGCCTTTGGGAGGGTGGGATTTTTCAGGAGGAGGCAGAGGACTTATACAGAAGAACTTGTGGTCGAGTTCTCTACAAGAGAAGGGGAACATTAGGAAAAATATGAGCCCTTATGCGGTTTCCGCACCATTGATTGTGAAGAAGGATGACAATTGGCGGATGTGTGTATAGCCATACGATTACCAAAATCACGAATGTCTACAAATTTCCAACACCGATCATTTGAGTGGGGCAAAGTCTTCACCAAGATAAATCTTCGAAGCGACTATCCCAAATACGCGTCCGACCGGAGGCGAGTGGAAGACGACGATTGAGGCACTTGATAGAGTATTTGAATGGTTTGCCATGATGTTTGTGTTGTCCAATGCACTCAAAGATTGACAACATCTTCGTTAGAAACAAGCCGTCGACGACTTTCACAGCCATGACTTGTTTATGATCAAAGGCGATCGGGTTTGCTTCCCTCGTGCATTCTTGAGGGAGAAGCTGATTAGAGAGCTTTATAGTGGCAACTCGGCGGCTTACTTGGGACTTGACAAGCCTATGGCGGTTGTACTCACAAGATATCATGGACCACAATTGAGGCGAGATACAAGGGAGTCCTATGCAGCGTATTTGCGAAGCCGGAAGTGCAACAAGGATGATATCCATGCTAGATGGTGTAAGTTGCTACATATTTTCATACCAACACTGTATGCACAAGGTTATTAATGTCATCGACAATATAGTGGTGTGCTTTGGAAAGGGAGTGATATCGACTAGGCAATACACAAAGTTTTAGCCGAGGATGTTTGGCCATTCAAAGTGTTTAAGAAAGGGAAATTTAGTTGGGAAAAGGAAGCCTCAACGAGCTTTTTGATCACCGAAGACCAGGCACTTTATCCAGACGACAACATAAAAAAAATCGGAAGAGTTCTCTACAAGAGGGGTCTTACACTTATGTCCTAGAAACTCCAAGAAGCCAAACCATGCTTAGAACTGGAATTGTGAATCCTGTAATTGTTTGGATCAGGAAGAATCCGAATTCCGGTTGGCTAAAACCGGAATTGTAGTCGAGGTGGGCCAGGCTGATATGGGTGCTGATTTAGGAGGATCTTTTTCATTATTTTTCGTAATTATCTTTTATTCTCTTTCCTAGTTTAGATTTATTTTTTAGGGCTTAAGTTAGGTATTGCTTATAAATGGAGAATTGTAGAGGAGAAATTATGTTACGTTGAATTTGATTTGATTAATGAGTTACTCCACGAGGCTTTTTATATTTTATTTTCGTGTTTGAGAATTGAGGTGCAAGTCCTCGAATCTTTAGTTGTTGATTCAAGGATCCGCGTTTCTGTGCTGTCACCTAGTCTCACACTTCTGATTGTTCTGTTCTGATCAGAAAAAGGACATGTCCATCGTTGGTTCCATCAGCGGCAACAGAGACTTTCAATGATATTGTTATCGTCTTTGGTGTCTACTGTTGTAGTTTTTTGGACCTGTCATGGATGATGTGTGAGAGAGCGGATTTAGGAGAAGATGATGGTGTTGTAGGAGAAGACGAGACACGAAGATGATGGTGCAGGTGGTGGGCGCCAGAGATGTCTATAGCCATTGCAGTCGTTAGGAATTTTTGTGGACAATATGACAGACAAGAGGGTCGGCTGTCTTATGATCTTCTAATTTGAGGATTTAGGAGTTCTATAATGGTTTTAACAACATAAACATTATTCTATGCTGACATGTTATGGTTACTGAATCCATCTAACCTACTTCTCTAGTTGTCAACATTTACTGTATCGGGTATAGGTCAATATTGTTGCCCAAGCCCGATAATTTTGACCAATATATTTCAAAAAGACAAAGGATAAAAGATGCATTGCTATGTTGGTTTTCTCCGGAAATCGACATAACCGTTGACATTTTAGGGACATTTAAAACAGTGGGTTGGTCAAAAGAAACATATATCGAGGATACGAAGAAGATGTGGTTTTTGTTGATATTGTAGAGGACATGGTCTTTAACAAAGGTGAGTGGATGAAAAGTGAAAACAATTCAAATAGCTGAACCCGAAAAATTTGGAATGAAGGCTTTGCTTCTTGTTGTTCGAGTTCGATACTTATCAATGTTCTGAGCACCGCACCTCACCGCTGGTCTGACCGTAAAAACTGGGAACCCGCAGGTTGGATTTTTATTTATTTATAATGAACCAGTATAGGACCAGTGAACTGGCCCCTACACCGTCAGACCCAATGATTTTCTTGAATATTTTGTATTTTGGGCTTCTCTCTGAATTCAAATTCAAAAGACAGGTCCAGTTTTCAAGTAAATCTACACGTCACTTAGGTAGTAGAGAGGTGGAGATAGCTTTCTTTACTTATTAATTTTTTTCCTCACATGCAGCTTCCTTTTCAACTTCCCATTCATTTATGTCAGTGAATAAATAACAATTCATGTTTAGGGGTGAGCATATCGTGGTGCAAAACCGAAAACTGTCCCGAGCCGAAACGAAATAAGCAATTGGGTTCGGTTTCCAATGTTAGGTTTGGTTTCCGGTTATGGGCTTTGGGAACTGACCTGATCCAAAAACCTAAGATTACCTATATACCTTCAACCCCATGTGTAATTTTATTTAATTTTCACATTGCATAAATGTAATTTATTTGTTGTTGTATTATATAAATGTTTCGTTCTATTGCTTTGTAATTAATTGTTGTTGTTTGATTAATAAATAAAAATGTATCTGTAAAGTAATTTAGCCTAGCCCATTAAGCAATGAGCCCAACAAAATTGGTCCAACCGATTTAACCGAACAACCGAACCGAATTGGTTCGATTCTGTTTATTTCGGTTTAAAAATTCGGTTCGATTTTGAAATTTTAGGTCGGTTTGAGAAAATTTAGGTTCGATTGAACCAAATCGACCGAATGCTCAGCCCTACTCACGTCCCAATCAGTCATATATGTCATCATTTCATTTGTCATGAATAGAAAAAATTGAAGACAACACTGTGTACATTGTATAAATTACTTGGTCAATGCCACCAATGATCTGGGTTGTTTTCTTCTTGTGAAGGTTTTTCGCTTCAGGAAATTCTTTTGGTTATTTAATTTTATATATTTGAAATTTAATATATATGTTACCAAATAGCAATGTTATAACAACAAATAAATTATATTATATAAGAAAATTATTAGCATGTCTGTTAATAATTGAAAAACGATTCATGTCCTAGTTTTTGTACTACTGTTGTATTTTTGAGAAAAAATAATTTAGGTAATGATGACACTTGACAAATATCTAGTAAATATAGGTGAAGTTTGAATCCCAGTTAAACCACCGGTCCAACCACCAGTTCGACCACAGTTAAACTTCTGAACCTTGAACCGTTGCCTTATCCAGTTCGATGGCTGGTTTGGTTCTCAGAACGTTGATACTTATACGTACTTCTGTTTGCTTGATGAGGTATTGATAATTGAGAATCAAACCATGTGTTCTAATTAACAGGTCAAATATGATGTATGATGTTGTATCTAGTAGCTTATGCGCAAAAGAGGTCGGGGCTCAGTGGTGTGGCTCTCTTCATGGTATATGTATATAGAAAGTTAGAAACATACGTCATCCTGACCCTCCCAGACTCTGTAGTGACTAGTGGCGGGTGCCTAGTAGCACTGGAACGCCCTTTACATGTCCATTCATCTTCATATACATCCTGATCGAGTGCCTAAAATTGAATATCAAATGATCTATAGTATTATGTGAGAACCTTTTATTTTATTACAAGAACAGTTCTCATAGATCTGGCTATCAGGCATTACCATGTGTATACATCACCAGTCTTCTCGTCTCTCAAATGGATAAAATATCTCATTTTTTCTAGGCAGTGAAGAAGCCTTGAGATCGGTATGTGAACTCTTCCTGTTTCTCGGCAGTCAAAGGTCTATGTCCATGTGACAATTCACTTAGAGATTTCAAATTAACTAATTTAACTTCTTATATGCTATGATGCGACTTCTTCCATCTATCCAAATGCAATTGTTCTCTCAAATCTCCCTCATGAAATGAGCCCTTAGAAAAGCAACTTACTTTTTGGGTTTCTTGCATGACACTGATATTTCCAAAGTCGTATAATGTGAAATAATCAACTTTGAGGTTGTTTTTGTTTTCCTGATTTCAGGCTTCACCTGTATTGATCAGTGGCCGCCAAGTTTTTGTCGAGGAGAAGCGGCCTACAGGTTCACGTGGTACGTGAAATTTTCCTTCAGTTATTCTTTGAAATTCAGTATACATGCATGTTCGAACTAGTTTATTTGTTTTTCAATGTTATCATGCTTCATGCCTTGAACAACATCCCAAAATAATTGCAAAGCTTCTGTATTCATGGATTTTGATTCCTCCTGAAATCTTAGCAAAAGAATATGCTTGAGTGATAAAGTTTTGATAAGATAGAACATTACCAGAAGTCCACATCTGAACTTCTCAGACATGATGTACTCAATATAATTGTTTGATTCATTTTTATACTTGGCAGTTGGTAGCAGAGGAAGGTTCCCTGGGAGATTGGGTGGATTCCGGAATGAAGGAGGGCGGGGGCGTGGTAGCTATGGAGGTGGTGGTGGGAGAGGCTATGGTAGAGGGGAGTTCACTAACAGGAACGAGTATGGGGGCAGAAGTGGTGGTAGGGGAGGAGGATACTCAGGCCGTGGAGATAGTGGCAGCTATCAGAGAGTTGATCCTGCACGTGGGACCCGCGTTGTATCTGTAGTTGCCGGTGGCTCCACCAATAATGTTGTGCCGCAGGGGTCAGCTCCTTTGTGAAGACGTGAACGAAGAGAGAGGCTTTGGTGTAACGTGGAGTTTTATTCTTGCTAGTCATTCATCAGGTGCTCTGGATGGTATTTTCGTTCGTGGGTGCCTTTACCGCTCTTAGTTAACAGGGGAGTCTTAGTTGCTATTAATTGTAAGGTTTTCTCTTCGTCTTTTCCTGCCCATTGCATTATAGCCATGATTAAAAGGGCGTATAATTTGTAGTTTACTAATGTAGAATATGGAAGGTATTCACAACACGCTAACACTTTCATTCAGTTCATTTTCCGTAGATTGCACAGCCGTCTGCAATAACTTTGATTCAAGAAGTGGTAAAACAAACTGTTGATTGAACTCGTGTTTCAGTAATTGTCTGATGATGGTTCAGATACTATGCGCACCCCCCCCCCCCCCCCCCCCCCCCCCCCCCCCCCCCCCCCCCCAAAAAAAAAAAAAAAAAAAAAACCCGCCCCCTCTCTCCCTCTGTGCTGTTTTTCAAAGTTGATGTTATTTTCTATCTAGTAATGATGTGAGAATGCTTTGTAGTTTAAGAACAATTGAGCCTGATGCCACAATAGAACCATGTTAAAAAAAAACCCCGCCCTTTCTCTCTCTCTGTGCTGTTTTTCAAAGTTGATGTTATTTTCTATCTAGTAATGATGTGAGAAAGCTTTGTAGTTTAAGAACAATTGAGCCTGATGCCATAATAGAACCATGTTGTGTATAGAGTCTGAAAGGAGTATAGATGCTGCAAATTTGATCCGACTGTTGTTAAGATTGTATTTCAAGTTGATGGGTCTTTCTAAAGTTATGAATTGAGATTGTAATATGTAATAGTTGGACACTTGTTTTATCATTTTATGCTGACACTTTAGTATGTCTGCTGTCTATTCTAGTGATGTATGGTCTAAAGTTTTAATATTCTCCTAGATGTTTATTCACACAGACTATTATTTGGCAGAGTTTTATTGTGTGCTTGTTGCAGCCCATAATTTAAATTCCAAAGTGAGTGATGTTTGTTTGGTCATTCCAGCCATAACGACAGATCTCAATTGGCATATGAAGAGTCCGAGACGCAAGTCATTCATAAATAAGCAATCCATCTGGTACTGGGTGTGTTGGGACCGTGGATTGTTTACTCATTTGATATTTCTTGCAATGACCTTTTAACCACATGGTACTTGGCAACAGGGGTGTCACAATGGATGTTCATCGGTACGGATAGGACAATATCTATATCTATATTCAATTTTTTCTTGTAATATCTGAATTCGATCCGATATATGAATTGATCTATCTTTTGACACTTTGAAATCGTATATGTCTAGTTTAACGGATATCAAATAAAATTAAATTCAAATCTACCTAGTGTCTTATTATTATCTGAATATCCAAAATTTGAAATATTAAAGATTTAGTTATTATCCGAATATCGAAATTGAACATATGGATTTTGGCAGAGCAACTCATGGATTTGAAAATCTAAAAAGAGTCACTAGAGGAGCCCTAAACCGAGCTCTTAAAAAAAATGAGATTACAGTAAAAATTTATTAAATTTCTTTTCATCCGCTAGCGGTTTGTGACAACTTAGGAATATTTTAGCAAATACCTTCATTCAAAATATAGAAACTAGCATATATCCCAATGTCCTCCATTCCTTTGTATGGAACAAATAAAATTTTAAGATATATCCCAAATTTAACATAAATTTTGGCTGATTTACAAAGGAATGAGGGTGTTTATTAGCTTTTATTTTACAAAGGAATGAGGGTGTTTATTAGTTTTTATTTTAAAATACTGAAGGTATATACTAGTTTTTATATTTTAAAAGAGAACATTTGTTAAAATATTTCCAAATTATAATGCATCAATTGCTACTTATGTGATAATGACAGTAAATCCTGAATTTAAGAAATGATTCCTTTGAGAAAAAGGAAGATGATGACGATCATACTTGCAAGCTGTCTTGATGATAAAACAATGCAGTAGGTAGTTGGAGGGCTAGTGGCAAGAGAACCGAAATCACATCCTCAAAGAAAAGAGAAGCTTGCAATCACTTTCATAATCAAACTACAAACACCACCATGTTTGAGATTATCTAGTCAATGTCCATCACAGCTTTTCCTTTCCGTTGCTTCTGCCGGACCAAATCTTGATGATGCAATCATGAGCAACAGTTGCAATTTGTTGTCCCTCTGCACAATAATAAAAATAATTACAACAGTTACAATTTTCTTTAATCCAATCATATTCACAAGCACTTGTTTCATTTGTTTGCTTATGCGGTGTGATATTCCTACGCAATCTAGCTGAATATATATATAAAACATATACAAATCTTGACACAAGGGACTTTTGATATGCAAAATACTATATAATCCATGAATTCTATATTTTAGAAAATTAAATATCTCGCAATCAAATTTCCTGAAAAGTTATATTCTCGGTGTATTCCCTAAAAAAAAATGAAAACAAATTATTTTAAAAAAGATAAAGAAAAAATTTAAAAAAAAGTTCTAAAATAATCATTCTTAGAAAAATGAAAAAGATTTAAAAAAATAGAAATCTAAAAAAATGAAAAAGAACAAATAAATAAAAATATTAAAAAACTGAAAAAAACCAAAAAAATGAAAAAAAAAACAAAAACCTGGAGAAAAAAAAACCACAAAACCTAAAAAATGAACAAAGAACAAAAAACTGGAAACAAAAAAATTCATAAAAAACTGAAAAAAACCAAAAAAAAGTTAAAAATGAAAAATAAATCTTACAAAAATGAAAAAAAAACCTATAAAAACTAAAAATAAACAAAAAAAAAATCTTAAAAACAAAAAAGAAACTTTGAAAAAATGAAAAAGAACCAAAAAACTGGAAAAAACAAAAAATCTTAAAGAACTAAAAGAACCTTTAAATAGTTAAAAAGGAACAAAAATGAAAAAAAAAAAGAAAAGATAAAAAAATCTTAAAACACTGAATAAAACCCAAAAAAGCCTTAACAAAATGCAAAATGAAAAAAATTCTTAAAAACTGAAAAACCAAAAAAAAGCGTTAGAAAATTAAAAAGAACAAAAAATGGGGAAAAAAACCCGAAGATTTTTCTTAAAATGACAAATATAACGAAAAAAACTTTAAAAAATGAAAAGAAAAAAAACATTGAAAAAACAAAAATAAAAATCCGAATCAAAAGAAAAACATGTTAAAAATTGAAAAAGAAAAAAAAAGTTAAAAAAATTTAAAAACTGAAATAAAGTTAAAAAGTGGTTAAACAAAAAAAAAAAACTGATAAAACATATTATAAAATGATTATATATAAAAAACCAGAAAGAAAACATATATTAAAAAGAGGATTAGAAAAACAAGCAACAAAAAAATTTGTTCGGACAAAAAAAAATCCAACTATTCCTAAGGAATATAATTCTTATATTTTATGAATTAATTATTTATCCGAATATTCGTAATTTTCAGAATAAATTTGTATTGCCTAAACAAACATTAGAATACATTTTCCATCCTAAATATGTTCGAAAATAAAATATAATTTCGTGTACCAAACCCCGTCTAATTATTATTATCATCATTGCAGTAGCATTCATGATCTTGAAGGTCTTGTACAAAGCTTGACACTAATTATTATTATCCTTGCAGTAGCCTTCCATTGCTTCTGCTTGAAATCCGATATTATAGTAAAAGTTGAAGTCTATGTTGCACAGAAGGAATATGACACAACATGACACATATTTTGTTGTTACACTGTAGTTTGGTGTATAAGGGTAGTGTCCTATAGGACACGACTTGCATTTATAAACAATATATATAGTAAGGGTACCCATATAGTGGTTAGTTGAACTGAAAAATTCACACCAACATTGTTATGCACCAAACAACTTGTTCAATAGTGTGGTTCATGTGATCTCACACCCTGTTAGATGTGACTCATATTTCAAAGCAAAAAACCAAAAAAACCAAATATGCTTATCCAACATGTACCAGGTGAAGAACCAGTCAGATCCAGATCCATAACTTCTGGCAGATCGACAAGTCACTATATATTATAACTTAAACATAGGAAAACAAAAAGGAAAAAACTTGGAACAATAACGATAGAAAGATTAAAAGTATACTCTACATATAAAAAAATTTACTTTCTATTAAGTGATGGCAACCAATCCTTAATACAATGTAATGCTTCCACTATATCTGTAATGCTCCGTTCCGCACGGTGCATTACAATGAGTCGTTGACTCGAAGAGTTACGTTGACTCGATGAAGTATCGATGCGAATCGATGCAAAGCATAACTCCGGTTTGAACAAAGTATTGACTTCGGTTGATCTGATGTGCATGCTACGCTTTTATGCTGAATCATAAGAGATCGACATTTTGCCTTATTCACTAAAGTGTCTACAAAATCAAAACCTCGCCCTGGGACGGACTGAGCATGGGCACGGTATGCCGAATCAATCGAGTAGCTCAACGGAATGGCTAAGTCAGAAGAGTTAGCCGTGCAACCAAGTTATGGAATCGAGTCACATCAGCTCGACGAGACGACAAGGCGTATCGACTTAAGGTGGGCGGGTTCTTGACTCTCTCTCCCTACTCCTTCACGTCTAATAAGATTGTATCCCTTATATACGATTGTGGCTATTGAGTTAGCGAGCGTGGCTCGAACGACTAAAGGTCTTAGTGTGTGTCGAACATTAAGATAGAACATTGAACAATTGAAGTGACGTGCATCAAATGTACGGGTCGCAGTAGGACGGTGATGGCATAACATTGAAAGGCAATAACGAGATGCGCATCACGTGCACGATTCCGAGAATATTGAACACTAGGCCTAGAACACTGATTATGGCGTTAAGCGTGCCTTTGCGCACGGAAGCTACAAAATGACTAAGTAAGCGAAATGTGACAAGTTGTGGTACAATATCGCAGAACCTGTCATAACATTGAAAGATATACTTCGTGCATCGAAGTATGCAGTTGTGGCACAATTGCTACGGAACTGCCGTTATACAAATAACTTATGAATGGAACGCGTTGAGTATAAGAACGAGAAGACTAAGCCGTTGGACGTCGTGCATCAATACGGATGTGTTGGGGGCATAATGCCGATGAAACTTGAGATAGAGATAACAAAATATGTTTATGGAACATGGCATTGGTTGGAATGATATGACTTGTTTACTTGCACGTATTGTATGGTCAATGGACTCGGATGGCCCATGCACGGGTGCGGCTTCCCTCGAACGGTTACGACCGAGGCACCGGGACCGTTCGGCCTAGGAGGGAATTATGTTTGGTATTTATGGTGCACGTAATTAGGACGGGTTGCGACCGACCAGTGTTGTGATAAGCTATGATATCAGTAAGTTTGGGATCCTTTGGATACTGAATTAGTAACCCGTACTGGAGCGACTGTAGGCTTACACGTTGAGATGTCAAGTCCATTACGGTGTGAAACACCGTGACCTTCATGTAGATAGGGCCGACGGTTTGAGATTAGAATTGGGTACAGGCGCAGAGCCTGCCACCCTTATGCATATGTCTAAGTTTGGTTGGTTGGCCTCGTGAATTGTATGGTTGGTTATGCATATTTCTAACGATTGCAGGCTAAGCGAAACGAGATAAAAACATGCATGCACGATCACTATGCTTATGTTCATATTATGTCTAACTGTATCTACTGCAGGGATATGATATTAGACACATTTATATTTAGTTGCTATGCTTGAATATTGTCATGAAACTGATCCTAAGGCTAAATAGAAAGATCATCAAATAAAGATGCATACTTCACTAAATGTACTTAGTGTTGGTTTGGGTACGAGTGGGGCTTGATCAGTGCAACGAGGAGGAAAGCACTAATCTCCCACTAGTTTGCTCGCAGGTTCAAGATATGTTCGGCTCGAGGCAGGGCTTGGCTTGGACGCGCCGAGGCACGGAGTCCTTAGCGTTTCGAGGTGAGCTACCGCATTGGCTTTCAGACTTGCAACATGGAGATGTTCGGCCGAAGACTACTTGTTGGCTATAAAGAGGCATAATGTATGGAACAATGTAATCCTTTGTGAGCTAGAGAGATCATGAGCGATGTAGTCAGTTAGCATATCCAGTTGGTCTATTCAAAACCTTTGTAATCTTCAGCTCATTATTAATAAAAAGTGGTTCTTATTGTATACTCTGTTTCCTTCTGCTGCTTATGTTATCTATTTGAGATAATCTTATGTGGACATGTTATCTTGCCTTGCACGAGCGCAACTCCAAGCTCGTGCAGCATCACGCCCCAGTGAGAATGATGATTCGGGTAAAATATAGCGAGGACGAACGATTTTCCGAGTTGGGACATGACAAGTTGGTATCAGAGCAGTTCCATCCTCTGGACCGTGAATAACTCTCTTTGACCCTCAGTTACTTCGCTATCAAAATCAGTTGGCCCTAAATTGTTCAGCAACCGAATGGCTCATGGATCCGCTCGACGCTGTATTAGATGTTCCATAAAATAAGTCTATATTAAGTTGCGTACGTCTGCCACAAGTATGTCGTGACTATCACGCTATCTTCGAGTGCCATCGGAGGTAAGAGAATGTTGGTTGTACGAAGTGCAACGAGTTACGAAATGTTGCTTCCCAAAGTGCAACAAGTTGTGAGTCGTTGGTTGCACGAAGTGCAAGGAGATACATATTATTTATCGCACGAAGTACAAGGGGTTATGTGTTATTGGTTGCACGGAGGGCAACAAGTCGTGAGTCGTTCGTTACATCAGTACAACGCGTCGATATATGAGGCGAAGCATGTTATGTGGCTATACGAAAGTATAGCGATATGTTGAACGATCAGAGGAATGTGTCACGCCCCAGTACCGAAATACGGAGACGGACTAGGCCAGCTACTCCATATGAGGTACGTAACGTCATACGACGATCGTGGCTGTCGAGAGACTAGGGGGTACATGCTACAATCGAGTCTCCTATGGTCCCACAGAGTTCTATGTCTCAATCAATCAAATCACATCAGCAAATAAATGAACATTAAAGATAAAGCAGTAAGGCGTCCCCGACGCTTCATCAAAATGATCATGAGAGACTAGCTTTATAATTTAGCTATCTCAGAGAATCAGGAGTACAAAACTATACACAGCTGCAGTCTGTTTAATTACAATTATGTACTGACACAAAATATCGAGTAATCCGGCTAACAGGTGCCGGTGGCTAAACGCCGCAAAAGTATAAGCAGGAGTGGTGGAGAAGAAACCCACTCGAGTCCCCGACCAGCCATGCTCCTAGTATGCACCATGGATGTCAGGAAGAAGGATCGCGTCCTCTGGCTCTGCTACGAGATCTGGCCAAACAAAACCAGCGGGGTCAGCCCCGAATAGCAAGTACCGCCAAAGGGGCACAAGAGTTAAGATTAAAAACCCAGTTAATAGAATGACTGATAATAATAATACGGATGCTACCATTATAGAGTAGCGCAACATCTTCGAACCCATATGGCACCCTTACAACCAAACAAGGACAAAAGGTGCCGCATGGAGTCGGGACGTGTCGTACTCTATAACTTTCACATAAGTTAAAAGGTATAAACAATAAAATCTCCTGATCATGACTTCGGTCGATAGCCTATCGCGGCACAATAACCAACCCAACAATCAAACAAGAACATGGGTTGGATCATGTACCATGATAGACCATGTTCCTCAGTCATTCACAGAAGTAGCACTTCACAATCAGAATAAGTCTTCCGTTCATAACTTTGGTCCACAGCCTATCATAGGACGATAACCAACCCAACAATCAAACAAGAATATGGGTTGGATCACGTACCAAGACAGTCTGCTTCCCTCAGTTATTCACGGAAGGTAATAGGATACAAGCAAGTCGTTTTTACGGCCAATCAAGTCTACGAGTTTCTAGTGGGACGAGGTTATCCTCGCATCATGTTATTAAGAAATCCTCAGATCGTATCTTTCCAGCAAGGCTAGCCAACCCAGGGGTTCGCGTAGACAGGTATGATTGATCACAGGTCCCTCGCAAGGCTACCTTGCCAAAACATATAATATATAGCAGGAATTAATCGGATACAGTCATCCACTCGTTGCAGATGACACAGCATCCGTGGAGACCAGTCGGCGCGTCAAGACAATATCTCAAGGCGGCTGGTGTAACACGATCTCGGGATTCTGCCCTCCCCATGCATCTAGTATATTTAGTTGCCTAGTTTAACCCTAGGTGAAATCTTGGACTCACATGCTGTGGCCTGCATGATTATCCTCCTAAAGTCGTACTTTGGTACGAGTACCCCAAAGAGGATCCATGTCAATTAGTATGTCAACATGTTCTACCCTCCTTAGTGTAATGCATCAATGCAAATACGCCACGTGGAGTTACGAGTCATTTGTCGAGCATGAACAAGAACTGGGACATTCAGGTACATGTATCAGGAAGGAACACTTTGTTCTCCGGGGTCACATTAGTGCTCATATCATGCTCGGGACAAAAGGCGTAAGGATATATAGCATACACAAACATTCACCTATATATATACAAGAAAATATAATATATAAGAGCCCAGGTCAGAATGCGCATGGTCAAATGCGCAGAAGTCAAAACGTGCAGGGTTAGACTGCGCAGGGGTCAAACGCGCAGAGTTAGGTTGCGCAGGCATTAGACTGCGCAGCGGTTAGATGGCGCAGGAGATGGATTGCGCCAGAGTCGGGTTGCGCATGGATCAGACTGCACAGGGTTAGACTGCGCAGGATCAGATCGCGCAGGGTCAGGTTGCGCAGGGAATGGATTGCGCTGAAGTCAAGCGCGCTGGGTTAGATTGCGCAGGGATTAGACTGCGCAGGATCGGATGGCGCTGGAGCTAAGGAGCGCCAGCGCAGTTCAGCTCAGCGCAATGCGCTGGCCGAAGGGTTGCGCAATTCGTCAAAAGGCGAGCTGCGCAGTTCAACTTGCGCTAAAGAGCGCAGGCTGAAGGGTCTTCTCTTCCAGGCCGAGAGCCTCCTCAAGAACACCAAAAACTTCCAATTTTCTTAACTTGACCAAATCAAAACCAAATCTAGATTTTCAAAGTTCTAACTTGAGTGAAATTGAATTCTCTTCCACATGGAAGCATCAAAACCCACAAAATCCTAACGAAAATAGATCAAAACCATGTAAATCCGAAAATGGAGAAAACTTAGATCTACAAAAATCAAAGCTTCAAAATGGAAATTTTCAAGTTCTAAACTAGTATAGATTGAGGAGAAGAACATATTTCGACAAATAATTTTGTAAGAAATCATTAACAAAATATAAATCCATCTCTTGAGCAAGTTGGCACTTGCCTTGGTTGGTGGAGGAAATAAATGAGAGGAATAATGAGAGGAGAGAGAAGGAGATGAGTTTTATATAAAATCTAAACCAAGTTGGTTCATGATGACCCAACGGGTTCAAGTGAACCGAGAGCATGTCACCCAATTAGAGCCAAAACTGTAAACTAAAATCACAGAAAATAAATTACGAAATATTATTTTGTCAAATAATTTGGGATATACATGAAGAAATACAACAAAATAAATATCGTATAAATATACGTAATTACAAATAAGCAGTATACGTGCTAAAAATACGTATACCGGAATCAGGGAGTGACATCTCTACCCTTCTTAGAAAAATTCCGTCCTCGAAATTTCCAGCCAAGACAGGATTGAAAGATCAGGACAAGCAAGGCACAATCATATGCAAGTTAACTAACAAGCAGTTATTATCTACATCACAAGAGTACAATACAAGCAGGTGCAGTGAATGTGGGATCGTGTCATTATGGCATAAAGATATACCTCACAAACCAAACAAATGCGGATACCGAGATCGGATCTCGTCCTCGCGCTCCCAAGTTGATTCTCCCGGAGAGTGATGGTTCCAAGCAACACGGACAAGGCTGATCGTCCGATTCTTGAGTACCTTCTCTCGCCGGTCTAAAATAGATACGGATTGTTCCTCGTAAGTTAAGTCGGTACCAAAGACTAACTCTGAATGATCGAGGACATGACTCGGATCCGGGACGTACCCACCTAACTGGGACACATGAAACACATCATGTATGCCAGTTAACGAAGGCGGAAGGGCAAGTCGATAAGCCACATCGCCTACCCGAGCGAGAATCTTGAAAGGACCAACGTATCTTGGACTAAGCTTTCCTCGGGTTCCAAATCTAATGATACCCCGAGTTGGCGAAATCCGCAGAAACACTTGGTCGCCAACTCTGAACTCTAGAGGCCTACGATGGTGATCTGCCCAATGACGATGTCGGTCATGTGCAACTCGAAGGCGCTCTCTGACCAACTTAACTATCTCCACAGTCTGCGTGATCATCTCTGGCCCCAACAACTTTCGCTCTCCGACGTCGTCCCATGCCAAAGGGGACCTGTACTTCCTTCCGTACAATGCTTCGAACGGGGCCATCTGAATGCTAGCCTGATAGCTGTTGTTATAGGAGAACTCCACTAGATAAAGGTGATCCTCCCAAGATCCGCCAAAATCCAAGGTGCACGCCCGTAGCATATCTTCTAACGTCTGAATGGTTCTTTCTGATTGCCCGTCAGTTTGTGGATGATAAGCAGTACTGAATCTTAACTTGGTTCCCAAACTTTGGTACAAGCTCCGCCAAAAATGGGAAGTAAATCGCGTATCCCGATCTGATACTATACTAACTGGAACACCGTGCTGCCTTACTATCTGCTTCATGTACATTTCTGCTAACTGCTCAGTAGTTTGTCCAACTCGGAAGGGAAGAAATGAGCGACCTTCGTGAGTCGATCTACTATTACCCAGATCGCATTCTTGCCAGCCGGGGATCTAGGTAAACCGGTCACAAAATCCATCGTGATGTGCTCCCATTTCCATTCTGGGATAGGAAGCGGCTGGAGCAATCCTGCTGGTCTCTGCTGCTCGGCTTTCACCTGCTGACATACCAGACACTTGGATACAAATCTCGCTATCTCTCTTTTCATGCCATTCCACCAAAAGTACTGCCTGATATCTCGATACATCTTCGTTCCTCCTGGATGAATGGAATAAATGGAACTATGAGCTTCGGACATAACTTCCTGCCGAAGGTCTCCACTCGGTACACAGAGTCTATTTCCAAACCTGAGCGTACCATCCTCATGAATTACTAATTCCTTCCTACGGCCTGATTCACACTCTGACCGTAACTTCTGAATTTGTGGATCTCTTGCTTGTGCTGCCCTTATCCTCTCTACTAAGGTTGACTGAATCTGCATACTGGTCATTCTTCCTATATCCCTCGGCAAAACTACTTCGATTCCCATACTCTGAAGATCTTCTAAAATATGCTTCTGCGAGGTCAAGATAAAGGCACTGTTTCTCCTACTCAGTGCATCTGCAACGATATTCGCCTTGCCTGGATGATACTGAAGATCTAAGTCAAAATCCTTCAGTAGTTCTAACCACCTTCTTTGCCTCATGTTCAAATCTCGCTGCGTGAATACATATTTCAAACTCTTATGATCAGTATAGATCTCTACCCGATCTCCGTATAAATAATGCCTCCACAACTTGAGTGAAAACACCACAACTGCTAACTCTAAATCATGAGTCGGGTAATTCTTCTCATGGTCTCGAAGCTGCCGAGACGCATATGCTATCACTTTTCCGTGCTGCATCAATACACATCCAAGACCCTTCCCAGATGCGTCACAATATACTGTAAAGCCTCCCGCTCCCACTGGAAGCGTCAAGATCGGGGCTGAGATCAATCTCTTCTTCAATTCTTCAAATGATGCCTGACAGCTAGCTGACCAAACAAACTCTACGTCCTTGTACGTCAAACGTGTTAAGGGCGCAGAGATCTTGGCAAAGTCCGCCACGAACCGTCTGTAGTAACCAGCTAGTCCTAAGAAACTTCGCACTTCTGCAACTGTTCTCGGGACTGGCCAATGCTCTACGGCCTCAATCTTCTTCGGATCCACTGACACTCCTGCCCCAGAAATTACATGCCCCAGGAACGAAATGTGATCTAACCAGAATTCACACTTGTCGAGCTTCGCATAAAGTTGATGCTCCCTCAATGTCTGCAAGACAGTCCTAAGATGTTTCTCATGCTCCTCTTCACTGCTGGAATAGACAAGAATGTCATCTATGAACACTACCACAAATTTATCCAAATATGGAAGAAAGATGCGGTTCATCAAATCCATAAATACTGCAGGGGCATTGGTTAGTCCAAAGGGCATTACTAAAAACTCATAATGCCCGTATCTTGATCTGAATGCCGTCTTCTGAATATCTTGCTCTCGGACTCTCACCTGATAGTACCCCGAACGAAGATCGATCTTGGAAAAGATGCGGGCCTTGCTCAATTGATCAAACAGGTCATCAATCCTCGGTAGCGGGTACTTATTCTTCACTGTTACTGCATTCAGCTTGCGGTAGTCGATGCACATCCTCGTCGACCCATCCTTCTTGGGAACTAGAATCACTGGCGCGGCCCAGGGCGATTTACTGTCTCGGATGAATCCCTTAGACTTCAACTCTTCTTCATGTTGATACAACTTATCCTGTTCTGACGACGACATTCTGTAAACTCTGTCTGCAATAGGCCTCGTTCCAGGGTTCAACTCAATGCTAAATTCTACCTCTCTGACTGGGGGCATCCCTGGAAGCTCATCAGGGAATACATCAAGAAAATCTTCGACCACTCTCGGAATCTGTCCTGGCTCTGACACTGCTGCTGCGATGACGCCTCCGGCCTGATTCTTCAAGGTTCGAGTAAAGATGAACTGTTCCATCCCAGGAACGCTGAATATGACCCTACCTCCTCTACAATCAATTGTCGCATGACTGTCTCTCAACCAGTCCATGCCAAGAACAACATCAAAATTCCCCATAGGGAATTCAATCAATGATGCGGGCAGTAAATGCCCACACACCTCGACCGGACATGAAAAGCGCACTCTGCTAACTTCTACGAGCCCATTACCGGTGAGTATATCCATCCTCTCCGGCAATGCCTCAAACTCTAATCCAATCCGTGTAGCATATTATGCAGAGATGAATGAATGAGTAGCGCCTGAATCAAATAATGCTACAGCAGGAAATGAGGTGACGAGAATTTTACCTGCCACCACGTCACTAGACGCTAGAGCCTCTCCTATGGTTAATGTGAGAGCCTGGCCCCACGGAGCCCCTTGTTGCGGCCTTCCTCGACCATGCTGTTGCTGCCTCTGAGGGCCTTCGGCTTCCTGCGCTTGGCGAAACATCTGAGCCTGCGTTGGTAGATGCTGGGCTAGGGGCCTTACTGCTAATGCTGGCCCTCCACTCGGGGTTGCCCCTGGAGCTGGCAATGCTGGAAACTGCTGAGCTGGCCCTCCTGGCCTCTGCATCATAGGACAAGTCAAAATACGGTGGTCTGGACTACCACACCTCAAGCACAAGCCATTCGCTGACCGACACACATCCCTAGTGTGTCCTCCCTTACCACAGAAGGTACAACCCTGGGGCGCCCTCTGACGCTGCTGCTGATTCCTCGGCTGCTGCTGCCGAACTGGCGCTGTGATAGTTGACGCGGCCGTCCTCTGCGACGCTCCTGTATCATGAATACGAACACCGGGTGCTGGTGCCGATGTTCGCTGCATGGCTCCTCCTCCAACCTGGGAATGAGATCTCTTCTGACCTCCTGTCCTCGATGCCAACCTCTGCTGGGTGAGCTCGTGCCTCCGAGCTGCTGTCAAGACAGCGTCAAACGTCTGGTAGTCGTGTCCTTCCACAAGCTGCAATAATTCCAAATGAAGTCCCTGCTGGAACCTCATAGCTTTCTCTGGCTCCGTTGCCACCATTGATGGTGCGAAACGGCACATTCTGCAGAACTCTGCTGCATATCCATCTACGGTCTTGCCTGCTTGCTTGAGATTGATGAACTTCTGCTGGAGCTCATATCGAGCTACTACGCCAAAATACTTGGCCTTGAATCTGTCACTGAAGGTGGTCCAACGAACAGGGCATCTTGTACCAACTTCTTCTGATGCCCACCAGTCGCGGGCAAGATCCTGAAGTACCAGTTTGACCTGATCAACCTTCTCATCGTCTGGAACCTTGGCCGCCACAAGAATGGCTTCGATGTCTTGAATCCATGCATCCGCAGTGATGGCATCCTCCGTGCCATCAAAATACCTCGGGTTCAAGCGACGGAACCTTCCTGAGGCTCCCGAGTCAACCCCGGCACTCCTCTCAAGAGCTAACTGAATCCCTTGGTTCAGCAACACGTTCTGCTCCTGCTGCCGAGTTTGTTGCTGTTGGTTAGTGACAAAAAACCTCCGGATGATCTCCAGGAGTGCTACGGCGTCTGGTACTGCCGTCGCTACTGGTGCTGCAGGAGTTTCAATAACCTGCGGCTGCACTGCCTCTGGTTCCATTTCTGTTCGTGTCTGCACTGGAGAAGGTTCTCTCCCCTGTTGCAGCCCAGTCGAGCCATGCTCTTGCTGCTCTTCCTCATGGGCCTCACCCGCTACTGAGAATGAAGCACCCCTATAGAGAAGAATATAAGATTATCAAGTCCGGACGAGGAAGATTTCGAGGATGCAAGTCAGGTTAGAGATCAAGGCAAGGACAGAGAATTCGAAACAGAATTTCAAGGAGAACAAGTTTTGATTGAGACTCCTAATAAATCGCAATACCCCACAAGTCTGAAAAACAGACCTGCATGGGCCACCACTAAAACCTTGTCACGCCCCAGTACCGAAATACGGAGATGGACTAGGCCAGCTACTCCATATGAGGTACGTGACGTCATACGGCGATCGTGGCTGTCGAGAGACTAGGGGGTACATGCTACAATCAAGTCTCCTATGGTCCCACAGAGTTCTATGTCTCAATCAATCAAATCACATCAGCAAATAAATGAACATTAAAGATAAAGCAGTAAGGCGTCCCCGACGCTTCATCAAAATGATCATGAGAGACTAGCTTTATAATTTAGCTATCTCAGAGAATCAGGAGTACAAAACTATACACAGCTGCAGTCTGTTTAATTACAATTATGTACTGACACAAAATATCGAGTAATCTGGCTAACAGGTGCCGGTGGCTAAACGTCGCAAAAGTATAAGCAGGAGTGGTGGAGAAGAAACCCACTCGAGTCCCCGACCAGCCATGCTCCTAGTATGCACCATGGATGTCAGGAAGAAGGATCACGTCCTCTAGCTCTGCTACGAGATCTGGCCAAACAAAACCAGCGGGGTCAGCCCCGAATAGCAAGTACCGCCAAAGGGGCACAAGAGTTAAGATTAAAAACCCAGTTAATAGAATGACTGATAATAATAATACGGATGCTACCATTATAGAGTAGCGCAACATCTTCGAACCCATATGGCACCCTTACAACCAAACAAGGACAAAAGGTGCCGCATGGAGTCGGGACGTGTCGTACTCTATAACTTTCACATAAGTTAAAAGGTATAAACAATAAAATCTCCTGATCATGACTTCGGTCGATAGCCTATCGCGGTACAATAACCAACCCAACAATCAAACAAGAACATGGATTGGATCATGTACCATGATAGACCATGTTCCTCAGTCATTCACAGAAGTAGCACTTCACAATCAGAATAAGTCTTTCGTTCATAACTTCGGTCCACAGCCTATCATAGGACGATAACCAACCCAACAATCAAACAATAACATGGGTTGGATCACGTACCATGACAGTCTGCTTCCCTCAGTTATTCACGGAAGGTAATAGGATACAAGCAAGTCATTTTTACGGCCAATTAAGTCTACGAGTTTCTAGTGGGACGAGGTTATCCTCGCATCATGTTATTAAGAAATCCTCAGATCGTATCTTTCCAGCAAGGCTAGCCAACCCAGGGGTTCGCGTAGACAGGTATGATTGAGCACAGGTCCCTCGCAAGGCCACCTTGCCAAAACATATAATATATAGCAGGAATTAATCGGATACAGTTATCCACTCGTTGCAGATGACACAACATCCGTGGAGACCAGCCGGCGCGTCAAGACAATATCTCAAGGCGGCTGGTGTAACACGATCTCGGGATTCTGCCCTCCCCATGCATCTAGTATATTTAGTTGCCTAGTTTAACCCTAGATGAAATCTTGGACTCACATGCTGTGGCCTGCATGATTATCCTCCTAAAGTCGTACTTTGGTACGAGTACCCCAAAGAGGATCCATGTCAATTAGTATGTCAACATGTTCTACCCTCCTTAGTGTAATGCATTAATGCAAATACGCCACGTGGAGTTACGAGTCATTTGTCGAGCATGAACAAGAACTGGGACATTCAGGTACATGTATCAGGAAGGAACACTTTGTTCTCCGGGGTCACATTAGTGCTCATATCATGCTCGGGACAAAAGGCGTAAGGATATATAGCATACACAAACATTCACCTATATATATACAAGAAAATATAATATATAAGAGCCCAGGTCAGAATGCGCATGGTCAAATGCGCAGAAGTCAAAACGCGCAGGGTTAGACTGCGCAGGGGTCAAACGCGCAGAGTTAGGTTGCGCAGGCATTAGACTGCGCAGCGGTTAGATGGCGCAGGAGATGGATTGCGCCAGAGTCGGGTTGCGCATGGATCAGACTGCGCAGGGTTAGACTGCGCAGGATCAGATCGCGCAGGGTCAGGTTGCGCAGGGAATGGATTGCGCTGAAGTCAAGCGCGCTGGGTTAGATTGCGCAGGGATTAGACTGCGCAGGATCGGATGGCGCTGGAGCTAAGGAGCGCCAGCGCAGTTCAGCTCAGCGCAATGCGCTGGCCGAAGGGTTGCGCAATTCGTCAAAAGGCGAGCTGCGCAGTTCAACTTGCGCTAAAGAGCGCAGGCTGAAGGGTCTTCTCTTCCAGGCCGAGAGCCTCCTCAAGAACACCAAAAACTTCCAATTTCCTTAACTTGACCAAATCAAAACCAAATCTAGATTTTCAAAGTTCTAACTTGAGTGAAATTGAATTCTCTTCCACATGGAAGCATCAAAACCCACAAAATCCTAACGAAAATAGATCAAAACCATGTAAATCCGAAAATGGAGAAAACTTAGATCTACAAAAATCAAAGCTTCAAAATGGAAATTTTCAAGTTCTAAACTAGTATAGATTGAGGAGAAGAACATATTTCGACAAATAATTTTGTAAGAAATCATTAACAAAATATAAATCCATCTCTTGAGCAAGTTGGCACTTGCCTTGGTTGGTGGAGGAAATAAATGAGAGGAATAATGAGAGGAGAGAGAAGGAGATGAGTTTTATATAAAATCTAAACCAAGTTGGTTCATGATGACCCAACGGGTTCAAGTGAACCGAGAGCATGTCACCCAATTAGAGCCAAAACTGTAAACTAAAATCACAGAAAATAAATTACGAAATATTATTTTGTCAAATAATTTGGGATATACATGAAGAAATACAACAAAATAAATATCGTATAAATATACGTAATTACAAATAAGCAGTATACGTGCTAAAAATACGTATACCGGAATCAGGGAGTGACAGAATGACTTTGAGTATTGATAAGGAATCGTTGCACGAGTTTCAACGATCAGATTAAAAAATCGTGGGGTGATTTGAACGAGTCGAGTTGGACACTAGTCGAATTTTAGTAGGCGAATGTTTATGTTGGCCGAATGTCGCGTCGAGCTATGAATAAGCGAATATTGCATGTGTGATCAATATGATCGCCAAGGCATGGTTAGATTGATGAATATCAAACTTGAATGAACGATTATGCATGTTGGTCCAGTTGTTGTGCCAACTCGAGTAAGCGAACGCTAGAGCTGGGATCAGAAAAGATCGTAACGGGATAATTAACTTGGAATAGTTGTCGGACCTATACGGAGTGTAAAGTCGAGTAGTGACTCGATTTCGAGTGGTATATGCAATACCACTTGTGCAATCAGTGCAGCGAAGCATTGTATCGATAATAATAGGCTCGATTTCTGAGTGGTATATACAATACCACTTAGCGATAGCTATGTTAAGCCATTTGGTGACTTGTAATAGATTGCGTTGAGACGATTGTGTCAGTTACAATAGGTTTGTCCTCAACGGACAGAGTAGTACCGAGACTCGAGTGGGAATGACTCAATAAAAGTCGATGCAAGTATGCTTCGATGAATTGAGTTGAACGATTATACGTGAAGTCGTATCCATGGATGATACGTCAGACGAGGATTCATTAAGTATAAATTGAACGATAGGCTAAGCATAGCGAGGGAATGTTGCGTTGAGGAAATAGTTGACTCAGTCAGAATTGAGTTAAGTCAGTACAAAAACTGTTCGGAACGAATTGAATAGGTACGAAGTAATCGTGCAAAACGAATTTGAGTTAGCGTGATGAGTCGGTAGCACGATTTGGAAGTGCGAGTTAGGAATATGAGAATAGATATATGAATTGAATTTTAATAGTGATTGCAATAAATTGGATACTCAGCGAGTTAGGAATATGAGAATATATATAGAAATTTGAGTTAGCGTGATGAGTCAGTAGCACGATTCGTATTCAAGTTCAGATTTTAACAGTGATTACAATGAATTGGAGCTTATGAGAGAGAAAGATGTTCAAGTTATGCATATCGATAATGGTATTGAGGCGTATCAAAGATGATATGCAATAACTCGATGATACTCTGATCAAATGAACAAAAATTCTGTTGAGCATTGTTGTTGGATGAATGAGATGCAAGTTAAGTTGATGACAATTTGGATGATAATGATAGGAATGTTTTGAAGAATTTGAGAGGGGATGGATATTACTTAGATGAAAATGAAAGTGTCTTGATTGCTTCATGGATAACCACTACGTTGACGTTCTTGTCTTGTGCGAGCGCAACACTAGCCTCGCACATGCGTCATGCCGATTAGGATGACTATTCCGCGTGAGCGCTGGTATGGTGATTCATGTCCAGTAGGGATGATCGAACTTACAAGGCGTAGCAAATTAGATTTAGACTTGTGGTTTGATACGAAGATGAATTTGAGGATTGTTGCGATAAGCATAGAGTGTGTCAGATACTGACTGTGGTTAGATAGAATCATACTCGAGCAAACAAATATCGCTCGGTTAGCGATATTGTTAACGGTAGTGCATGAGTGATTCGAGCAGTAACGGCACATCAGTTGTGCAGGGATAAGTAAATTATGGATTGGTAAATTTTGTCGGATTAGATAAAGTCGCATAGGAATTGTCGAGAATTGATCTGGATCCGCGATAGGATATAGCATGGCTCGTAGTAACTGTCCCTCATTAATGATCTTCAATTATCGAGCATAGTTTCGGGGCAGATGACCCTAGAAGACTTGACCGCCAAATCAAGTGAATGTTGAAGTTCCATAGGATGACCCAATGAAGTCGCATAAGAAATTTCATCGAGGATGAAGGATGATGTAGTGCATGTTGAGGATAAGTCTAAGCGATTGAGTATCGTATTTCAGAAGTTAGCAAGTAGCCTTCGACTAGATTGATATGGTCAGAAAATTTATGATCGATCGAATGAGTACGTAAATAGACTTGGTTGGTCGATGGTCGAATAGATATTGAGGAACGTACTTAGCATAGTGATGGGGTAAGGCGATTACAAGAATTCTGCGATGCGTGAGAGCGATGAATAGTAGAACGATCCTAGGAGTTGTGTCGTAGATCGGTTGAGTAACGGTTAGACTATGTGGGTTGATCACACAATCTATGTTACAAAACAAACTAGTTGGGATTGATTCCAAAATTGAGTAAGGAATTCCTATTCGATCAAGAATCGGAGGTGGGCGTATCGTAAGAGACCTTGGGTCGAAAAGGCTGTTGCCTTTGAGCATCGTAGACTCAAGTTGACCTCTTATGTCGGGAGAGATTAAGCACGATGTCTGGATAAGTTACCTAGCGGGGGTAGCCGCAGACGCAATACATTGATAGAGCGAGAGAATGTGAATCATATTGGAATAGTGGTGTGTGAGACTTAGTACGACTAGTAGGCAAAGAAATTTGAGACATGTTGGACTTAGTCCATGTCATTGAGACAAATTTGAGAATAGTTGAATATGGAATTGAATTGTGCGAGGGATCGAAAATAATTTGATGAGTAGGCATAACGAAAAATTGTTGCGATCGGATGCGCAACGACTTAATGCAATACATGTGTTAGATGGCCGTCGAAAAACTTATGGGATCGAAGTTACGGTTTTGAATCAAGTTATATACAGAGGTATTTGGAGGATGAACACGAGATGTAGAATAATGCATACGGGAAGGATTTTGGGAATAGACACTAATATTTGACCAAGTCGAGTACAGAATGGTTGGTGCTTGAGGATTTAAGTTGAGCATGTTAGCTTTGTCTCGATATCCTACAACCGAGCTTGACTAAAATGCATATATTGGTGGGACGCCTAAAATATGTGTATGATCCAAACTAAGTTGTATGATTCAAACGATAGTGGCACGAGATCGTTAAACGATCTAGAGAAATACTTGGATTGAGTGTTGGTTTCGGTTTGAGGACGAACCATGTTTTGAGTGGTATATTATGTAATATTCTGCTCCGCATGATGCATTACGATGAGTCATTGACTTTAAGAGTTGCATTGACCTGATAAAGTATCGATACAAATCGATGCAAAGCATAACTCTGGTTTGAACAAAGTATTGACTTCGATTGATCTGGTGTGTAGGCTACACTTTTACGCTGAATCATAAGAGGTCAACATTTTGCCTTATTCACTAAAGTGTCCGCAAAACCAAAACCTTGCCCTGCAACGGACTAAGGTATGGGCACGATAGACCTAATCAATCGAGTAGCTCAACGAAATGGCTAAGTCAGAAGAGTTAGCCGTGCAACCAAGTTATGGAATCGAGCCGCATCAGCTCGGCGAGACGACAAGATGTATCGGCTTAAGGTGGACGAATTCTTGACTCTCTCTTCCTAGTCCTTCACATCTAATTAGATTGTATCCCTTGTACGCTATTGTGTCTATTGAGTTAGCGAGCATGGTTCGAACGATTAAAGGTTTTAGTGTATGTCGAACATTAAGATAGAACATTAAATATTGAATAATTGAAGCGACGTGCATCAAATATATGGGTCACGGTAGGACGGTGATAGTAGAACACTAAAAGGCAATATCGAGATGTGCATCATGTGCACGACTCCGAGAATATTGAATAATAGGTCTAGAATACTGATTATGGCGTTAAGCGTGCCTTTGCACACGGAAGCTACAAAATGACTAAGTAAGCGAAATGGGGCAAGTTGTGGTGCAATGCCGTGGAACCTGTCGTAACATTGAAAGATATACTTCGTGCATCGAAGTATGCAGGTGTGGCACAATTGCGACGGAACTGCCGTTATACAAATAACTTTTGAATGGAATGCGTTGAGTATAAGAACGAGAAGTCTAAGCCGTTGGGCGTCGTACATCAATACGGATGTGTTGGGGCATAATGCCGATGGAACTTGAGATAGAGATAAAAGAAATATGTTTATGGAACGTGGGATTGGTTGGAATGATATGACTTATTTACTTGCGCATATTATATGGTCAATGGACTCGGATGGCCCGTGCACGGGTGTGGCTTCACTCGAACGGTTACGACCGGGGCACCGAGACTATTCGGCCTAGGAGGAAATTATGTTTGATATTTATGGTGCACTTCATTAGGACGGGTTGCGACCGGTCAGTGTTGTGATAAACTATGATATCAGTAAGTTTGGGATCCTTCGGATACTAGGCTAGTAACCCGTATTAGAGCGATTGTAGGCTTACGCGTTGAGCTGCCAAGTCCATTACGGTACGAAACACCATGACCTTCATGTAGATAGGGCCTATGGTTTGAGATTAGCATTAGGTGCATGCGCAGAACCTGCCACCCTTATGCATATGTCTAAGTTTGGTTGGTGGCTGTATGAATTGTATGGTTGATTATGCATATTTGTAACGATTGCAGGCTAAGAGAAACGAGATAGAAATATGCACGATCACTATGCTTATGTTCATATTATGTCTAACGATATCTGCTATGAGGACACGGTATTGGGCACATTTATATTTAGTTGCTATGCTTGAATATTGTCATGAAACTGATCCTAAGGCTAAATATAAAGATCATCATATAAAGATGTATGCTTCACTAAATGTACTTAGTGTTGGTTTGGGTGCGAGTAGGTCTTGATCAGTGCAGCGAGGACAAAAGAATTAATCCCCCACTAGTTTGCTCGCAGGTTCAAGATATGTTCGGCTCGGGGCTTGGCTTGGACGTGCCGAGGCATGGAGTCCTTAGCGTTTCGAGGCGAGCTATCGCATTGGCGTTCGGACTTGCAACATGGAGATGTTCGACCGAAGACTACTTGGCTATAAAGAGGCATAATGTATAGAACAATGTAATCTTTTGTGAGCTAGAGAGATCATGAGCATTGTAGCCAGTTGGTATATCCAGTTGGGCTATTCAAAGCCTTTGTAATCTTCAGCTCATTTTTAATAAAAGAGATTCTTATTGTATACTCTATTTCCTTTCACTGCTTATGTTATCTATTTGAGATAATCTTATGTGAACTTGTTATTTTGTCTTGTACGAGTTTATTGTATACTCAGTATATGCTCGGTCAAGGCAGATAGACATTTCCTCATGGTGGGTGGTTTTGATCATTCGCTCATTTACCTTTACACTTAATAAATTAATGTTGCGTGTCTATTTCTTTATGCTACGAGTTTATTGCATGCTAATAAAAGAGACAAGACAAAAGAGATTAGATAGATATACATTATATTGACTATAGTATTGTTGTTTATGCTATAATACAGAGCATATTGTTATATCTGGTTGTATATCATATTGTTTATGCAAAGAAGCAGAATGGTAAGGATGTGTGGCTTGGTGCCATGGTATAGTATGGATGTGCAGCTCGGTGCCACGGTATGGTATGGATGTATGGCTTAGCACCACAGTATAGTACGGACGTGTGGCTCGGTGCCACGATATAGTATGGATGTGTGGCTCGGTGCCACGGTATAGTAGATATGTAGCTTGGTGGTTGGTGCCACAAAAAGGTATGGATGTTTGTGGCATGGTGCCACGGGGTGGTGTAGATATGGTACGATACCACGAAACTGTTGGGTTGTAGTATGTTGTCACGATATATTTGAGACCAATGGATTGCCAATCGAAACAACTAATAAAAATATGGATATCGGGAGTACAATATGTTGTACAAGTAGAGATCTGTATTGCGTTATGTTCAATTTATGTACCATGGATATGTTTTACAGTTGATTAACTGTTCACGCATATTGCATGGTCATGGTTAACTTGTGCACGAAGTTATGCTTTCCTCGAACAATTGTCGAGATACTAGAACCAATTCGACCTAGGAGAAAGTTATGTGGAACATGCTACACGCACAGGAGGAAGTTATGTGGAACATGATACACGCACAGAATATTTTGGGACCTTCAGTGGGGCTTGCTACCTGGACTGGGAGGGCATGTCACAATATGAGTATTTCGGGACCTTCGGTGGGCCAAGCTACCTACATGCAACGGATTGTCGTCTTATCAGAAGAATAGTCCAATATGGCTTGTGGTGCTAGTGACCTTCATATAGTTAGGCTACATGCTAATAGCATCAGCTTGCAGGATTAATAAGTTGGTCGTGAAGATGAGTTCAAACACACACACACACACAAATAAAATACTTGAAAACTATATTATTTTTAGTCAAAAATATTTTTTTGGTGTTATAAATAATAATTTCTAAAATAGTATGAGCATTTTCTTACTCAAATTATCTTCGATTACCATCACTGATTGTGACTAATCTTGCATTCCTATTACCTCGCGAATTCAGACCTTTTCACAGTGAACATGGATATTGGACTACTCTAGGCACTTCAGATCATCGCACCAACACCAGACAAGACATCTTGCCATATTTACTGCATATATAATTGTATATTCACTGTTTAGTTATTTTTCAGTTCATCCAGTTGCATTCATGCTATCTGCTTATGATTTATTTTATTGTGCTTCCAAGTTTATAAGGTACAAGAGTGTTAGTCATATTTTTACTAATCTTTAAATTGTGCATATGGACCTAAATTAAGGGACTACCGAGTATTTAAGAAGCATTTTCATAAGCCTTGATACAAGTGTGCCACGAGGTGTGAGTTGTGAGTAGCATATAGAGGGAACTTGCATGTTGGTTGATCACCAGTATGCATGCATTAGGTATAACTGCTAATATAGATGAAGTCTAGAAGACTTAGTAGTTATTAGGGGTACTATATCGTGGATACGACATGGATAAGTGCATAGGGAGGGGAGGACAGTTCCTTAACATATGGGCCAAGTATGCACTTTTTCTTTTGTAACCCGTGAGCTCCGCCAGAGACACGGGTGAGATTACCCCTACTGTTATTGATTGCCTCTAAAGTTCGAGGAACATTATGCACGTAGGTCCCTGGTGCCCAGAGAGGGGACTATGCCAATCCCATATAGCCAGAGTGGCCATGCGTTGAAGGTTTGTTTTTAACTGTATTTTTCACAGTAGATTGGTTAGGTGACCTATGTTTGATGTTTTGTCACACTCTATTCTGATCATAGCATGGGACAGTATCCTATCACGAAATAGTGTGCCATGTCTTGTCCTTGTTTGGTTGTAGGTGTGGTCTACTATTTCGATGATGGAATGCTGGGCCATGTTGTGATCCACAATATTTTGTTTTACCTATGACTATGTGACACATTTTATATTTAATTTATATGGCATATTTTTCTGTATCTTATTACGTCCTTCCGAGGACCTGGTCTCTAGGTGTATATGTTCATGACTTTCCGCAGGAGTACCAGCCAAGATCGTGTTCTTATCCCTCTTTATCGAAGATGTCTTGTCCTTAGATCATCCTTTGCTACTTGTGACGAATTTATTCTTCCTTTCTAGTTTAATGCTTGGTAGTGGATTTGTCTCCATCCAGCAACTTGTACATTAATATTTTCATATTTGATTTTATAATATATTATTCCTTTATTTCTGTGGATGAGATTTTGTGAGCTATGACTATCGATATACTTCATTTATAGCTTACATATATTTATTATACGACTGACATGTACGTTACCTAGTCCTACATAATTTGGGACTAGGGTGTTACATAGCGCCTCCCGTGGGTATCTTTGGACAGCTCCCGTCAAGGGAAAAAGTTATCTCAGTACAAAGGAAGAAGTCAATCCATGCCATTATCATTTCAAGACTCTAAAGGGGCTTTCACCTGCTATAGTTTATCTAGAGTCTGTAATAAGACTTAGGAATAATTGTAGACAGAAAAATTAGATGGCAAAATCGAAAGATATGATAGAAAATAATCCATGATCATTTTTGGCTAACGATCGGCATACCGACGGTATACTGTACTATATCGGCGGTATAACAATTTTGTACAAAAGTTGCTCTATTACGTTTGGATCGACATTCAGGCGGTATACTGTAGTCTACCTACAATATACCGGTTCATCACAACTAGCAATCCAACGGTCATATTCCAGCGACATTTATGATCCCAACGGCTCTTTTTCTAACCATTTCTATTTCAAAACGGTATAACGATGGTATATTGTAGCATACCAGCGGTATACTAACTACGGACAAGTTACATATTTTCTCTTTTCTTTGCTCTGGTTATAAATATCCTTGAACCCCTTCATTCAAGGTTGATGCTTTGAGCTAAAAAAAATTCCTATCTACTAAAGCCTATCCACAAACAACTCTACCAAATCTTTCAGTTGCCTATCCACAAATTGAGTTAAGAGTTTTCTTGAGTTGTAAAAGTAAGATCTTCATATTTGTTGTGAAAAGATCAAAACCATCTTGTAAATAGGTTGAAGTGCACAAGCCTTCAGATCAAAGCTTGTGTCAAAGAGCCTTCGGATCAAAGCTCGTGTTGTAACTATTTGTGATAGTAGTGGATTAAAGTCGGAGAGACATTCTAGACTGGAGTGCTTCATGGAGGATACCAAGATACATCAGGTATCAGTATTCTATTTTTTTTTCACTCTTAGTTTTTAATTTGTATATTAGCAATCGTATTGTGCTTGATTAGTAAGCTTGACCCTATTCACCCTCCTCTTTGGTATTTTCAGCTCCGTGTGTAGAGCAGTGTGTTTGTGTGAAGTGGATAGTGTCACGTCCCGGTTCTACAAACCGATCGTCCTTGCTAGGATGTGGTACCATGCGAGCCTAAGTTGCGCTCGCACAAGAAAAATATCAAAACGGTCGATATAAAGCTAAGCGATAAGGTCACACAGAAGTCTCCAAGAAGAAAGATGAAGCAACACAAATTTATACAAAATGAACAGATCTTCACTGATATATTGAAACAGAAGATTACAAGGACACGAGGCCAAGATTACAATCACTCATGTTCTCTCTCTCTCTCTCTCTCTCAATACAATCACTCATGCCCCGAGGCTTACAACTTGAGAACATGTTCAACATACGATGTCTATACATTATGTCCCGTATAAGTGAAGACTTCAACGCGGTTGCATGTCTCGAAATGCCAAGGAACCCAATGCCTCAGTGCGTCCAAGCGAATTCGCACCGATCGAGCTAGTACCTATATCCTGCATACTAACTGTTGGGATATCAGTACATTGAATGTATTGGTGGGGAGGCCTCTCATCCACCTATACAAAACCAATGCGTTCATTTAGTGAGTACGCACAAGGATTTTAGTAGTCTTTCCAGTCTTGGCTTAGGATCAATGTTATGGCATAATTATAAAGCCAACTTATGTCGTATAACCATAACCGTGCCAAGCTATCATAATGAACTTACCCATACTTACCTTCGGCCTTCCCTGTTTCAAACATGATAATACAATTATAACATATGGACTCAGTGTCTAGCTAGTAAACCATAACGCCACATCTCGTGTCAAAGCACGTGTATCTGTTGAAGCCAAACCTTAGGCTTGATAGCTACGTTGTGTGCCGTACGTGCATTCACTTCTCGACAAAATCCAACGGGTTGTATGCTGATTGTCGCTAGTATGCTGACTCAATCTATATGAAGGGTCACTAGCATGCCAAGCTATCAGTGGGCTTATAGCTTGGTGCAGACAAGACCCTTGTAGCGCGAGTAGCGAGCCTACTGAAGTCATCGAATCACCTGTGCGGTACAATCCAGCACAGCTATCGTGTTTCATCCTAGGCCAAATCGGTCCCGTGGCCTCGGGTTGCTGTCCTAAGAAACATCGCCATTGTACACAAGTTGTCCAATGACCATGCAAGAGTCGACTCGACTTACCATCCTACTCAATCCATTACTCTTCTCAGTGTTTCCATCTCAATACAGCTCCCAAAATAGGGAATGCGTCAGCAACAAATGATCCCAAGAACTTTTCGTGTTTCCATAACTTTCCATCTCAAACTCAGAAATGATTATTTGATAGCCCTCATGCTTAACTTGAAACAATCGTATTCTGTAAACCCCCTCCCCCAATTTAATTTTTAATTTTAATGTTAATATTTAATATTATTATTAGTACTAATTAGAGATTAGGAATTCATTTATCTATATATAAATCAAATGTATATGAATTGGATGAGATTTGTTTCTCTTAGGGCCCAATTACTTGCAATTGAATTTTACTCAATCCCCATCCATCAATGATCTGTATACTCATATATATATATATATATATATATATATATATATATATATATATATATATATATATATATATATATATATAAATATAACTGAACCATTTTATTCTAGGCCTACAAGATATTATTGCTATTAATGTTATTATTTATTTTCCTTTTTCTTTAAAACCACAGAGACACCCAAATCCCCGGCCCAGTAAGCAGAGGCCACTCAACTTAGGGTTTCGGATCCGGGTGAACGGGTTAAAACCAAGTAAACCCGACCCACACCAAATCCTCAAAACCGATTAATGAGACCCTAGTCGGGTCGGGCGGACAGACCCAGACCCGGACTTGCACCGTCCTAAATGAGGAGTCATCGGCCGCGTCGGGCGACGCCAACCCGCGAACCCGACCCGTTCTACTGTGTCGAAATAAACAGTGTGTATTCATCGTCCCCCCTACGCGCTGCAGAGAGCAACAGGCACGTGGGGTGCTGCCAACCCAACGGTTGCACTCTCTCTCCCCTTCCTATATATAGGTTCCATCTTCCATCCTCCACGCCCATAAACCCTAGCCGCCTCACTTCCTCCTCTAAACCCTAGCTGCCGTGAGCTTCCCCATCCTCACCATTGTAGCCGCCTTATCCGACCACCTCCTAGGCACGCGACGAGTGAGTGTCCCCTCCTACCGCCCCTCCGATGGCCTAGCCGAGACGTGTGCCTGCAGCATGCCGCCTTCTCCATCGGGTGCAGCAGTCGAAACCGTGTGGTCTCCGGCAGCTCGTCTCCTCGGCACACCGAGCACGGTCCAGACGAGCTCCTCCACCCGACGACACGACCTAACACTGTGAGGTTACCTAACCTTCATCTCCTTCTTTCCTGTTGTAGATGTTGTATACTCCTAATTACCTATGCTTCTTATTCCCCTTAACTACCAAGTATAACTGTTAGACCTAGTGCACATGGCTGTGAGGTGAAGTAGGTAGGAGGAACGATATTGTCGTGAGGGGATACTAGGGCTAGGAGGACATCATATACTCTCGGCTTCCCAAAGTACGTAGGGTTATAGGTTTGGCAAGGCTAGGTCCGTTTATAATTGCCTTCTTTTATATATATACTAGTGGATAACCCATGCCATAATGGCACGGACACGAACAATACCTCTTCTCCTCCGTCCCCAAGATCCGTATCAGGATCTCCCCCGTCGGCAGCTCCGCCTCCCGCTCCGAGGTCCTCACCGTTGCCGTACGGGCATCCAAGTCCGATCCGGAGGCGTTCTTCGAGATAGAGCTGTCCGTGGATGAATACGGGGCTCCTCAAATCTACCCCCACGTATTTCAGCGACTGACCCGATCTGCCGCTTCAATACAAAATCGGTGTTGCATTGCTACCTCGTCCCATATAATCAACTTGGTAGCCCGAAACAATTCTGCCTAGATCGACTCGAACTCCACGTTACACTTGGAATCAAATTGGGGCTCGAAAGGAATATTGAAGGTTGAATGCGCCGTCCTTCCACCGGTTAGAAGCAATGCAGAGACATCGCATGAAGAGACCGTTAGAACGATATCACCCTTGCTTCTACAGGTTGCTGCCAACGTGTTGTACATGAAAGTCTTTTCCGTCCCATATAATTCGTTTTAGAGAGAGGGACAATTTAGTCCTTTCATCATCGTTGAACCAAAGCACATGGGTCGGACCAAAAATTCATTGTGCTTTGTATTATAGATGTATGGAGAATGGTGTTTGGTTGAGGTTCATGTACGGAGAGGGGATGACTACATGGGGCATAGATAGGAAGAAATGATACAGTGTTATTCTTAGGCTTACTGGTTGTGTGAATGGAATAGAGGAATCACCTCCAAATGTGGGTGTGTTTAATTAGGTGGTGAAGTAGGCAATGTATAATATAGGGTTGCTGGGTTGGTTGGGTGTGTAGCAGCACATAACACCTACTATGATAGCAGTGAGTGTTAAGGTGGATAACTTGGAAGTGATGAAAGAGAATATTTTTTAATGGTCAATATAGTATCTGTCCTAGTAAAATGGGGGAAAACGTTAGTTATGTAAATATTCTCTTGTAGTTGGGGTGATGAAGAACAGGGTGAGGGTGGTAATAAACTTATTAGAGAGGAAGAGAAAATTTTGGCATAGGAGGAGCTTCTGTGGCCCTTTTATGTGGGGGAACTAACTGTATATATGTTACGCCCCCCCTTGAACCCAACATGTTGTATATATAAATAGGTACTGAGCCCATAATTAGTCTTAAGAGGAATGGGTAAGAAACATGGAGTGTTATGAAATACTTGTAGTGGTTGGGTTATTAGCCTTGAGCCAAATTAAAAGTATAGCATGGACTAAGAAAGATTTTGACTGGTAATTAACTAAATCCTAAATTTATCTCTAGGTACTTTGGGGTCCCTGGACTCGGACATCGTACCAGATTCTCATTTCCAGCTTTTGGAACTAGACAAGTATACATTGCCACTATGTCATTCCTTTTATTTACATTCATGTCTTGTTACTTAAATTACTGCATTTTATACTATTTGCGCATCTGAGTATGACTCTAGGTGCAACCAACGAGATACGTTGGTCGTTACTTGTTAGCCTAGTCCATTAGAGACTACCCATGTACTACAGAGCGGATACACTAGTATCCTACTGGACTTTGACACATTCTTGGACACGAAGATGTACACTACAAAAATATTGTTAATTACCGACGGACGTCAGCGACGGCAGTAAATCCGTCGCTAATTAGCGACGTACTTGTGACTGACTTGTGACGGATAATTTACGTAAAAAATAATTCAATTGGACGTCACCGAATCCGTCGCTAGTCCGTCGCAAGTTTTCTTCCGACGCCTCAGCGACAGAATTTTCTGTCGCTGAGCTTCTGTAAAAGTATCCCCTCATACTCATTCTAAAAATGTTCTCAAAATTTTAATTTCCCCCCAACTTCCCTCCTCCCGCTCCCTCGACTCCCTCGCTCATCTCCGGCGACCCCTCTCCGGCGACCCCCATCTCCGCCCCTCTCTCCGACCCCCATCTCCGCCCCCATCTCCGACCCCTCTCCGACGACCCCCTCCCCCTTTGCCCCCCTCTGCCCCTCTCTCAGATCCCCTCCTCGACTCCCTCTCCGCCCCCCCTGTGCCCCCCTCTCTGCCCTGCCTCTGCCACCATCTCCGCCCTCCTCGACCCCCTTCTGCCCCCCCCCTCTGCCCCCCTTTTCCCTCTTCGCACCCCTCCCACCTCTGCCCCCCATTCCCTCCATCGTCACCCCCTCCTCGACTCCCTCTCCGCCCCCCTGTGCCCCCCCTCTGCCCTGCCTCTGCCACCATCTCCGCCCTCCTCGACCCCCTTCTGCCCCCCCCTCTGCCCCCCTTTCCCCTCTTCGCACCCCTCCCACCTCTGCCCCCCATTCCCTCCATCGTCGCCCCCTCCTCTGCCTCCCTCCGTCCGCTCCCCTCCGCCCGCCCCCCTCCTCGGCTCCTCTCCGGCGACAGGGCAACCCCCACTCCTCAGGTAATGACCTAATTTTTTTCCTCTAATAATTTTTGTTGACACGGACACGATATGCTTCTCGGACACGAAAATTATGACACAATATAGTAGCTAGGGTTTTGGACACGGACACAGAAACAGACACAGACACAATGTAGTAGCTAGGGTTTTTGGTATTCGTAAATTATTCGAAATTAGTTAAGGCCGATACTAACCCGATTTCGATAGCTAACCCGAAATTCGTTAATGTAATAGCTAGAGTTTTTGAATCCGATTTCGATAAGGCTGACACTAACCCAATTTCGATATTACCGATTTTGATATCGATACTCATAGAAATGCTATGATACCAGTTTCGATATCCGATATTCGATTATGATATAAGGATATCCAATTCCAATTTGATAGGCCGATACTATTCCGATAGGCCGATACTAACCCGATTCGGACAATAAGGTATTGAATCCGATTTCGATAAGGCCGATACTATTTCGATTTTGATATTACCGATTTCGATATTGATACTCCTATGAATGGTCTGATACCGACGGAATTGTTTAAGAGACGTATGAGAACGTAACCATAACAATACTTACATCGAAAATAAAATACCAATATTAACTCTAAATCTATTCACCTATATAAATATAGGAGACTTATGAGACTTTAGAGAGTCGAGTCGGTGAGGGAGGGACTGCCGAGGGGGAGCCGGGACTAGTCAGCCACCGTCGCCGGCTGTGAGGAACGACTTATGGATACAAGTCGTAGGTAGAAGGAAAGGGGGGCAGCGTGTACGGTACCGGATCATTGGCATCCCAGCCGTTCATTTATTCCATAGCTCCTCTATCTCCACCACCTCCACCTCCACAGACCCACGATACTGCCGAAGCCTACACCTTGCGACAGATTACACAGATTTTGGTGGCCCTCCAGGGTCATGTGGGGGCAGATAAGTAGAGCTCTGATCACAGTAGGTCTGATGCATGCCCCTACTGTACCAGCTCCAGCTTCGACCACAGCGCCTCCACCAACGACCACAGCGCCTACTGTACCGGCTCCAGCTTCGACCACAGCAACTCCGCCAACAACTGCTCCTCCGACCACAGTGCCTCTTGTCGTGCCGCCGACTCTTCCAGTCGTCGTTCCTACCGAGGACGTACAACGGAACCTTTCTTTGGTCCTAGGACATTTATATTCATACGGATGGCCAGTTATGCCTCCGCCACCTCCACCACCATCATTTTGAGATTTGTTTATTTTTTATTGTATTTGATGATGAGTTGTATTTGACGATGAGTTTGTGTATGTACTATTGCGACTGTTGGACGTGTTTTTATCATTTGACTGTTGGAAGTGTTTGTATATGTACTATATTTGACTGGTGAACATATTTGATTATTGGATGTGTTCGATCGAGATGCTTGGGTTTATTTTGTATATATTGGGGTTATAGAGTTTATGTATGATTGTTAGACATATTTGGGGTTATAGAGTTTATGTATGACTTTTGGAATAACTGTTGGACATATTTGACTTTTGGAATGAGTTTATGTATGTATTCCCAGGTTTGAGCAAAGCTGGAACAATTTAATGTGGTATAAATAAAATGATTAGCGACTAACCAGCAACGGATTAGCGACGTTATTCTGGAAAATTTGCAGGCTAGCGACTAACCAGCGGCGGATTAGCGACGGAATCCTAAAAATATTTTCAGGTTAGCGACGGGTTAGCGACGGAAATATCAGTCACTGAGCTTCTGTCTGATATCAAAACCGTATCAGACGAGTCAGCGACAGAAATTTCCGTCGCTGAGCTTCTGGAAAATTTGATATTTTGGCTCACTAGAAAATGTCGCTAATCCGTTGCTAATATGTCGCTGAGATTGCCGACGTTTTGAATTCGTTGCTAATCCGTCGCTATATTTGCGTCGGTAGTTTCGTCGATAATTCGTCACTATAGCGACGAATTACCGACGTATTTTCTATAGCGACGTTATGTTTATCGACGTCACTTATCCGTCGATAATCCGTCGCTAATATAATTTAGCGACAGAATATACGTATTTAGCGACGGATTATTCCGTCGCTAAATACCAATATTTTAGTAGTGGTATGTCACGACCCGCACCCAGTGTAGAGGCACCAGAAGTGGGTGCGTCCAGCCTATGCCACAGTGTCGGCGGTAGAACGCTGTCCTAGGTCACATACATCTAACAGTTAAAGGTACTTGCACAGTTTATACTCTCCGAATGGAGGAACAATATAGAATGCACAATCTCAATCACAACTAAGGTAGAAGTATGATAAGGTAGATAGATAAGATCTGAATCTACAATAAAGTACAAAATAAGAGAGAATCTAAGTGTCTAAGATAACAACTCCATAATATCCAATCATCACAAAATCTCAGATATATACAATGAATATCCAAATGAGATTACAACTAGAAATAAAATAAAGCCTAATCTATGGGGGTATCAGCATCTACTGCTGATGGATCCTGCTGGAGGTCCAAGTCGCAGGTGTCATCTAAGGCTGCTCCATGGTATATAGAAGAACTCCTCAATGTCATATGTAATATTTTCAACAGGTCCAGTCAGGAAAGGAACGAGCACAATACATCTCACGCAGTTTATAATATGATAGGATATATAAATATGCTATAGAGTAAGATACATGAAACGCTGAAGAATATATGTGAAGTAAAAGAGATGACTGTAAAGAAATATCTACTATAAGTAAAGAACTAATAATGGCTAGTGATGTAGAGTACAAGATAGACATGTGAACGGCTTGAATTTGCACATGATTATTCTAAGAGTTTGCACATGATTACACTACTTTGAAATTATTTACATGACCATTTATACTCTCCCGTACCCCGATCATTACACAAGGATCCAGACAAGTTATGTTATTGCACATGATATCACATGAAGGCCCATAAACGGGTGCACATGAATATATACATGGGAGCTCCGTGAACATGAGAGCACATGAATCACAAGAGTGCACATGAATGGTGAAAGCACCGGAGTACATGATGAAAGTGAAATCCATATAACATACCGTAACCCGATGCTCCCGAGGGAGATAACATCTCATGAAGGGATCCATATATTACCAATCCGTGTTAACAACGTGACAACATCAAGTAAAGTAATCTAGAGCATAAATGTAAATCCTATCAAGTATGAGACGGTCAGAGAATGTACTCGCCTGATACCCTGAGCAACTGATATGTATAGATGTCCAAACTGGAGTCACAGAGTCCTATTTAGAGCAATACAGGTTATAAAGAGTTCAAATTATATAATAATTGAAGTGTACAATACAATCTACATGTTTTTAGGTCAATCTAGGTCAAAGTCAACTCTTGGTCAACTCTGGACTATCGGGTTAAAGGCTAATTTAGGGTATTGTTATCAACCACATCTAGTACCTATAAATCCTACTCAAGGCTAACCTATAAGGTATGTAGATATATGTTATATGTATATAGTGTATCATAACACCTATCTATATATCCACACATTTATAGATTAGGCACAATATCCAAGATGCCACTTACACTAAGGTATCTCACATAAACTTAGTACATACATACATATATGTATAGCTTTCATGTAAGTCCTGTGGGATATAGAGGATACCACCACCTTAACTCTTTACCAATCCTAAGTATAAAAATATCTATAACATACATATATAACTATAGATGTAAGGTATAACATTAAGCCAATCAACATGTGTATAACTACAAGTCTGCTATTGACCTTATATGTATACATATCTACCACATGGCAGTAAGTGAACATACCCCCAACTGATACTCAAGCCACACTTAGACTACATAATGTGATAATCAAAATTATAACCTTACATATACAATAGTTATATAGGGGCTGAACCAAGGTATAAGGAAATGGGAAACCAACAAAACATGAACAGAAAACTATCATATGGGATCATCAAGGACTGTAATGAGAGATATGGACAGAACATGAATGGATAGATCAAAGCTCCCAGAACTGGACATGGTCATGACTGATCAAAGGACTGAACCAAATATATGATAGCCAAAGGCAGTGAACAAAAGGCTACCTAAATAGTTGGTGACTAACTTAAGAAACAAGGATATAGGCTAACTGGACATCAACAGGACAATAAGGATAAAAAGGGTGTCAAGTGTGTACAGACATTACAAGTGTATGCAGGCAACAAGTAGATGGCAATTCAATGTGTGAGAAGTTAAACAAAAAGGGCAACCTTATGATACAAGACACTAATGTGGATATTCAAACATGTGAGTGAACCAAGGATGCAGATGGAGGCAATTATAGGCAAGAGTACAGGATAATGTGCAGAGCATGCTTGCAGTGTTCAGATGATAATGTTTATTACTGATACATGTTTGTATCCGTGATGTAGGCTACAGGAAATACAGGGGATGATGTATCACTGAATGCAGTAAATTTAATGCAATGTACATGCAAGGTGTGTGCAGCATGCTAAATGATGCCTAAGGAGTGTGGAGTGTCATGATATGGATATACAGGTAACTGTGACTGGAACAACACTAATACATAAACCTACAGTAAAGGAGTGAACATTAAGTAGGGTGGGCTAGTTAGAAAGTAGGGTCTGACCAAAATTACTATCTGAACATTCTCCTAATTCAGGGTATAACATGACATCCAAATATTACCTGGGCTAGGATATCTGAATAGAACATGTATATATATAAGGCGGATAAAACTAAGCATGACATTGTTGAACATCCAAATACCAAGTAACCCAACTCGAGCTCAAGACTCCCCTTAATCTGTGTCTAACATGTGTCAATTAAGAGTGTGTGTGAGTGATTGCATGGCAAATTACGTAAGCTAGTGTGTCAATGTGCCAATCACGTGTCCATGAGGTGTCAAAACAAAGTATCCTATATGTATCACACATTAACAAGTGTCGAGCATGGGTGTGTGTGTGTGCGCATGGCAAAACATGTATACTAATGTGTCAGTGTGTCATGGTATTGTCTAGCATGCCATCAAGTGTCATTGTGTCCAGCAAAACGTGCCCAAATGTGTTAGTGAAATATGTCCAGTATCTAATGTGTGCAGTGACACTAGTATTAGACATGCCAATCATGGTATCAGAGAGTGCTCTGATACTTCAAATATCAGAGTACAAATATGTGAATCAGACAGGTGGGTGCTGTAGTCGAGTGATGTGCAAGTACAAGTGTCAACTTGGTATCAAACGTGAGCTGAGTATCAAATGTCACCCTTAGACGTGTTCGTGTGTCCAAATCCCAAGCCAAACTGCGTCAAAACCCAACAAATATGGTATCAGTGAACACAGTGTATAGGCTATCTCGTTCGGCCATGTCGAGTCCAATAGGACACGACACAGTACACGTTGGGTCTCATGTTCGGGTATACACTTAGAGGGGGTCTAGGGTTAGACAATCTACCCCTTGAATCGAGTCCAATACGTGTCACGATAGGACACGAAGTCCGTGTCAGTGAAGGTCTGTGTGATTGTGTGTGTGTGTGTAAAATCAGTACGGGTAGGATTTCTCCCAATCTATTCGATGAAACCCTATAAAACTTTATCAGTGTAGTTCAAATATGTGCCCTAGGTATCCACCAAGTTTTGTGTCCAAACGTGCTGTGTCGTGTCCGCTAGAGTGCCCGTGAAGCAGGGGACAACACGAGCCTCGTGCAGTATCTCGTGCAGCGTATCCGTGGCCGTTTTCGACACAAAAATGACACGAATTCGTGTTCAGTCCTAGGGGGAATGAAAACACACATATAGATCTACATTTTTGTAAAATTAGTTTTTGAAAACAGCAAGAAAAATCCCTCTTGGGCATTTTATCAAACACCTATGTAATGACACTGATACATGTCCGATACGGACACCAAATCAACATGAATTTTCACCAAACTTTTTCTACAGCTAGGGGACACCTAGATGGATGCATCTATGAAATAAAATCAGGAATTTATGATGATTTGTAGGGATTTACCTATAGGGATCCAATCTCCAAGAAAAAGCCCTAAATAGTGAAGTCTCCTTCCTCATGCTATGTTCCGATGAGCTCCCCTCCTTGCAAGCTAGCCTCCTTCTTCTACTCCAGATCTGGATTCCAATGTAAAAGATTGGGATCAATTTGGTGGAGGAATGGAGAGATTTGATGAAAGGGGAAAGAAATTAGGATTTTCTACAAGGAGGTGTTCTAAAATAGGCAAGTGGCTATGAAAAGAGATTATATAGGCTGATATTAGGTAATTAGTGGCTGTTGTGACTGTCCAAATTAAGAGCTAGGGTTAGGGTCTCTCATGGTGGGCTTTGGGCCAAGATTGTTAGCTAGCTAGTTCAATTCCTTAACCAAAAGTCCAATGCACTAAACTCTCTCAATCCTCTCATGAACCCTAGTCACACTCAAGTCAACTAAGACCAACTTAAGTTAGATTAGGGTCCCACACCATGCTAACTAAGTCACTAAAGTCAAAGTCAACTCTAGGTTAGTCTCTAAAGTCACAACTAGCAAAAGTCTAAAATATCAATCACCAATCAAATAATTATAAAATAAATCAAAATAATTCATAATGACCAAAATACCCCTAAGCAAAAATGACAGATAAAATATCCTAATCACATGGTTAGGCTCTAGGTCAAGTAGTCTCTAGGGTTTCATTAGCAAAACATCAAAATCATAAGTCATAGAATTATAGTTTTAAAATGATTAAAAATCACCAAAAATCATAACATAATTTAAATACCATTAATAAATAATTAAAATTATAAAATTCCAAAATTATCCTCTTTTAGAAAACTGGGTGTTACAATGTAATACAGAGATACAGGACACGTACCCCCTCATTCAATTGATCATCAGCGCAGTCGGGGCGTGGGATGGTATAGTTAATGCTAGATGCTTTTATTATGACATATTAGACCCTACAGTAGGGATTGTGCGTGTCAAGGAGTTGACCATTCTAGATACGTTGGGTAAGAAGGATAGTTACTAGATAAATGGGCTGATAATGGTATATATTATTGACAGTTGGCGGTTCTGACGAACCCCACTGTGGGATGATCTTAGGTTCAGAGAGCCCCATTCATCGAAAGTTGTTCTTATTGCATTTACACACAGTCATTAGAACACCCCTATAGTTTTCTTATATTGTATCATAGTGTCATGTATATTATGTATCTTGTTGCGTCCCGCTGAGCACCTGGTTCCTTCCAGGTTTAGACGAGCAGGAGTATCCGGAGACATACGGACCGGGATCTGACACTGGAGTCAAGGTTGAGGAGATATTTTCAGGAGAGCACATCTGATCTTGGGTACGATACCATCTTGGATGTAGTCTTTATATGGAGTCTGGGTCTAGTTATTTTACTTTCAGCACTTTCTTTCTGTATTTTATTTCAGTACTTTATTTTGAGACATTTGGGTAGTGGATTTGTCTCCACCTACTTCACATACTATTTATGGATATGTCCGACTTATTTCTGATAACATAACTTATTCGTATTTAGACTAGTTTATTTGCTTATTCTATGGATGAGATTTAGCATGCCTGTGATTATGATATTGTTTAGATACAGTTGAGTACGTATTCGAGGATGTCATTAAATTGGAAAAGTTCTCGAATATGTATCTGCTAGCCTTCTTACATATCTCGGTCCTGAGTATTTTGGGACTGGGACGTGACATATCCATACATTAACACCAACCGAGTTATACTCTATATGACGAGCCTTTAAAACTATGGGATGTGCATGCTATGACTAGCATTGAAATATTCTTGTGAAGTATAGGCTATGACAACAAGTCGATAGTCTACGTGGCAGCATAAGAACTCTACTTTACCCAAGTCGTGGGATCGAAAGTCCGAGTGCCAATTTGAAAACTCAGCGTGAAGTACTATCTAGGCATCAAGTTCAATATTTTCATGTTCTACACGAATCTGATAAAGAACGAGATTATTCCCTTAGCTATGTGGGTTCGTCTCTTTTATTAGCATGCCTATTTACTGCATAAGAAAACAAATACGTGACATCCATTTTATTAAGTGTGAAGGTAAAGCAAAGACAAGTTCATCGAAACCACCCACTAGAATGAGGAGTTGCCTCGATCGAGCGGGACTTCGAGCAAGTTGTTGTAAAACCAAATTCGAACGTCGTTGCGTCCACTGATTCATCTTGTTGAACTAAGCAGGGCGAGGCACTACATAACACACCACTCAGAAAAGTTTTTTCTTCGAAACTTCTTGAGCACAACTTATCAACTATACCATACTATAGTCCACTTGAATTCACCTGGAAACAGATTTAATATCTCTCGAACACGATTTCCTATACGTTTCTTCAATCTGAACCGCGCTTATGCCTTAGCCAAATTTTTTATCGAACAACTATATCATTCCAAACGATCTGACCAAATCCCAAACTTAACCATCAAATCCTGTCTTAATTTATACTATGTTTCGTGTGGACTGTACTACTCAAACATTGGGTAACTATACTCTCCACACACACATGGGAAACTTAGTTATAGGGAAACCACCCGAGCTATATAATTCCTTTTTCATTTCGAATCCAAAACCTATCCAAGTCGATCACTCATCATCTCCTATATGAAATCCAGTGTTACCCCTTAACCAAATTTCGATAATCTTCAAGACTTCAAGTTTGAATCCAAACAAATCATTCAAACCTGACTACATCAATGATTCAATCACGATCACATGTATTGATACTTTTTTCTCGCTAACCAATTTTACTATCTTTCGAAGTTATCATTTGAATTGCCTATGTTCTATCTTCCGAAACTTACCAGACCTTTGAAACAATCATCGACATCTGAATCTCTTATCGTGCACAACTCGAATAAACTCTTTGAATTACAATCTCAATTATGGTACTATCCTTCAAATCCATCCAAGTAAACTTTTGCTTTCATTTTATCTTCAAGAACACTTTTGATTCATCGAAACACAAATTCATCTTCAATTATCAACTACCTTTTATTGTAGAAAATCCAATCCAACATATTTGTTTCATTCGATCAACCAACGATAGTTCTTCTGATCAATCTCTACGACATCAACATCAACGACCCAAGTATCCAACCTGTGTAATACCATGTTACCTCGAACCATATTGATCAAACTCCAAGTCTATACCACTTTTACTTGGGCAACACAAAATAAGGCAAACCCTCAATATTCAATTGAACTGACTAATCCTCGATGTCGTCCCGTTCCTTTGACTGTAAGCCATCTATCCATCAAACACTAATATCCAATATCATAGTCCATTTCAATCCTACATATCATCAAAAAATTTAAGAACACTTGTACAATTCCATTCCTCAATTCTTCTAAATCCAAGAGCGTAACTAAACGAATTAATTTCTCCAACTAGCTGCCCCAACTCTATACTTTACCCACGAAACTCTCACTAAGATCGATCGCACCAATTTTATCTCGACATAAGGACGTCTGCTAAATCGCTAGGCTAACTCACCTGGCGGTAGTTAAAGTCATGATCACTGTTTGCAACCAATATCATAATACTCACCCCAATTCTAAGGTCAAACCATAGTTGATAATACATGATTTTCTACCCAAGCTCGTCGTACTCCATTTTCTAAACATCAAGCATAGATTTTTCCTACTTTTATCTGCAATATTCAGTTTAGGGGTCCAAGTCGTTCAACAAAGCCATTCCTAGAGTAAATCTCATTCACAATCATCATCGATCATAACATAGTTGACAACATCAATCCGAGCTATTCTCCTAGTTTCAAATCCTCAAACTTACTGACATAATCCACCAATTCAGTTAACCAAATCTCGATCACCCTATCACAGTCAAAATTCTAACTCATCAATCTCGATTCAAAAAATTTAAGTCGTCAATCATAAGTCATACGTCCGATCTTATATGATTTGTGTCAAATTCCTAACCAAAAGCATCTTCAATACTCACTTCTGATCCACTTACATCCATAATATTTAATTTATCTTCAAACTATAAGTTAGGACGATCCTCGAATCAGTAAGTTATTTTATTGTTTTGTACTCATTCCAACCAAGTTATAAATCGATTACCAAAATCCTCCTTACCCATCAATCTCATTGCACCGATTCAATAATCCATCCCCAAGAATTCTAGCATTTCACCGAACCAACTCAACTAACATCCATTCACACATAGTCCATGTTTCATCAAATTAGGTCATCCAATATTCAACAATATCATATAAACTTCCAAAATTATAGAATTCGTACAAACAATAACATTCGACACAATCATCATTCACCGAATCAGAGTATCACTGAGTTATCGTATATCGATCTTTGATACGTCTCATACCATCAATGATATACATAACTAGAAGATGTTTCTTTTGCAACAAACTCTGAGTCATGCAACCAATGTTATCATCTGAACTTAATATATAATTTGCTCCTCGACATTAAAGATCAAATCAACTATAGCTATCTTTCAAACTAGTTACACGATCAATTTATTCAAACTCAAAATCACATTTGTTACTATCCATCTTAGTTTATCGCACAACATATTTCTTGAATCATATCATTCTATACTAACTCAAGTCATCGAACAATTTCTATATCAAATCCTTAGAGTCATTTTCGCGTCTTCAAATCCAAATTTCCATGCACTATATCTTCCAATCGTACTATATTTCTTATTTAATTTCAAAACTCAAATCCTTCAGTTTTGTGCCAATGTTTCGTATATGGTCTATATCAATTTCTCGACTGACTCATCTATTCTGCTGTACATTATAACTTTTCCTCGATCAATCTATCTACTATATCTTTTTGTTTTTCATAACAAATGCAATCCCTATCCGATGCACATTGTTTCTTATTCGCCCGACCCAAATCATGCACGAGGCATCTAAAATCATGACTAATTAGACATATTCAATCTATGGCCTTGTGTTATCATGTCGTTTGCTGATAGATTCATTGGTACCCCGATCCTCAATCAATCGATATTTTCAAGGCTATCTATAAACTATGTAGGGATCGAGTCACTCGATACATCCCCGAAACCGATTTTAAGTCACAATTGATTTACTCAGTAACCCATTGATCTACTCCTCAAGATTCAAGTACGTTCCATCTGAAATCGTATCGACGATATTATTGTTTGATAACACCTTTATCTATAGTTATCCAACATTCCATAAATCGAGTGCAACTTATCCTTGCCCAAAAATATTTAGATCCCGTACATAAATTACTAACAACGATGCAAATCTTGGTGTGCATTGCCCAGCACAATTCAGCCAATTAACCGATGTACTCACATAATATTTGTAAAATATCTAGACATATTGTATAGAATATCCTAAAGAACATTGAGAGAGAGCTTCAACAACATCGACTATGAGAACAATAATAGAGTTCAAAAGAATTCAATCAAAAATCTAAGGACGTCAAGATGTGCTATAATACTATTATCTCATGTCTCGGTTCCATAGAACTAATTATCCTTACTAGGACGTGATGTCGTACGAGTCTAAGTTGCGCTCGCACAAGACAAATACCAAAACACCCGATTTAAAGCTAAGCGACGGGGTCACACAGCAGTCACCCTAAGGAGAGATGAAGCAACACAAATATGTAAAAAATAAAAATATCTTTATTGATATATTGAAACATAAGATTACAAGGGCACGAGGCTAAGATTACATTCACTCATGCTCTCTCTCTCAATACAATCATTCATGCCCTAAGACTTACAAATTGAGAACATCTTCAATAGCAATGTCCATACATTATGTCACGTATATGTGAAGACTTCAACACGGTCGCACGTCTCTAAACGCCAAGGAGCTTCATGTCTCAACGCGTCCAAGCGAGCTTCGCCTCGAACGAGCTAGTACCTGTATCCTGTATGTAAACTATTGGGATATCTGTACATTTAATGCACTAGTAGAGAGGCCACTCGCCCTCCTATACAAAACCAACACGGTCATTTAGTAAGTGCGCACTAGGATTTTAGTAGTCTTACTGTACCTTAGGATCAATTTTATGACATAACTATAACACTTACTTGTGTCGTAAAACTATAACCATGCCATGTTATCATAATGAACTTATCCATACTTACCTTCTGGCCTTTCCTGTTTCAAACATGACAATATAGTTATAACATAAGGACTCAGTGTCTAGCTACTACACCATAATGCCATATATTATGTCAAAGCACATGTCTCCACTGAAGCCAAAACTTAGGCTTGATAGCTACGTTGTGTGCCTTGCATTCACTTCTCGATTAAATCCAACAACATGTACGTGGATTGCCGCTAGGATACCGACTCAATCTATATGAAGGGTCACTAGCATGACAAGCTATCAGTGGACTTATAGCTTGGTACAGACGAGAACATAGTAACGTAGGTAGCGAGCCCCGCTGAAGTCCTCAAATCACCTGTACGGTACAATCCAACATAGCTATCGTATTTTATCCTAGGCCGAATAGGACATGTGGCCCCGGGTTGCCGTCTAAAGAAATATCGCCCTTGTGCATAAGTTGTCCAATGATCATGCAAGACTCGACTCGACTTACCATCCTACTCAAGCCATTACTCTTTTCAGTATTTCCATCTCAATACATCTCCCAAACCAGGGACTGCATCGGCGAAAAATGGTCCTAAGAACTTTTCATGTTTCCCTAACTTTCCATCTTAAACTCAGAAATGACCATTTAATAGCTCTCCTACTTAACTTGCGTAATCCACCAGACTTAATTTTTTTTGGTTTAAATAGTGATTTTTCGATTTTTAGATATTTTATAAAAAAATGATATTTATTATTTATGATAAGCCTTAGTTATGGTTAAGATTTAAAATGCATAGTGATTATGAAGCAGGACATGGCTAGTATAGTCATGTTTCATGGTTAGTATATTAAGCATGAAAGGAATTACATAGCTATATCCATATCACCTATATAGCACTAAGATAAGTAGTGGCAAATTTCATAAATGCGGTTAAATAAATATCCTTATGTATATTTAAACGGCTTTCTAAATACAGATTATCACATAAAGCATATCTCACTGACCAAAAGCTTCTATCCCAAATATTATATGAGTAAAATAGTTCCAAGTGCATATTTTCTAAATAATATTTTATTTTGTGTTATCACTAATATTGATGATTTAGAACCTATATAGTTCGTTTGTATAAATGTTTTGTTGTCATAAGGCCTTGTATCTAATTTAGTATATTAGGCCTGTAACCAATTGAGGAATAGGATTTGAGGATACATCCACAACTAGGATTATATGCTTTTCTATGACTCTTCAGCACGATTGCTTCCATATTATCTTCTTCCTCGACATGATTGCTTTTGTGTTTTTTATTTTCTATGATTTCATAAACCAATCCTTGTTGACTTCTTCAGTGATTATTCTTGTTACGTTCGCTAAGTTGTTGGAAAAATGTCTTATGTATTAGACTAAGGAAATGTTCGAGAAATTATTTTTATCGTTATATTACAAAATCAAACGTTTTACAGCCAGAGAAATACTGGCAGGACAGACTTCAGATAACGGTATCATGATTACATATGTTTTTTGAATTTTACTTGAACCACATCCTATGCATTTTGATTGACCTCTTCTTCTGTATTTTGTCGAAGTTAATTTGGAAACATTTTATGGATTCAGCCAAGATAGGCATAAGAACTTGTATTATCTGGCGTGGTAGATGTGCACTACTGCCATCCATTGTATTATGGAGCAAGGAAGTTATTTGCAGTCAGATGCACCTGGCATTGCAAAAACTTCATGTGACATAATCACGTAAGTATATGGTTCTCGAGTTTTACCTATACTACGTCATATGCATCTTCTTTGGCTTCATACCATTCTTGGAAATATTTCGACAACCTTTCATGCTTTGCTTGACCTTAACGTTGTTCGATAATGGTATGGTTTGCTGGACCCAACCCTAGGCTCATGTTACCATATACTTCTTAAATGACCAAACTACATAAACCTTATAGCTATTTATAGATTATAATTAAACTGGATGATTGGTGTAATTGTAATTTTTTGGGGTAGCCAGAAACGAGTATGTTCCTTAGAGATGGATTTTGATGAGTTTATAAGCCAAGTATGAGAGACTAGATATTTGACACAGAGATCCTATTATGAGTAATTGCTAGGAGAGAACTGATGGTTATTATTGATAATAAAATAGGTTGATAAAACTATGTTTACGATAGGATGATAGGACTAGTCATAATTTATTTCTTCTGTAGTAAACATTATTATCCCTTTTCTTCCTAGCTTTTTTTTTGTTTATTTCAAGGACGAATCTTTTAAGGTAGGTAGAATGCAAACCCCCAGACTTTTAAATTTATTTATTTATTTATTTGGCTTAAATAGTAATTTTTTTATTTTTTATATATTTAAAAATAATATTTATTATGTTTGATAAGCCTTAGTCATGGTTAAGATTTGAAATGCATACTGATTAGAAGCAGGGCACGACTACTATAGTCATGTTTCATGCTTAGTATATTAAGCATGGAAGGAATGACATAGCCATATTCATGTCACCTATATAGAATTAAGATAAGTAGTAGCAAATTTCATAAATACGATTAAATACATATCCTTATGTATATTTAACGGCTTTCTAATACAGACTATCACATAAAGCATATCCAACTGACAAAAAGCTTCTATCCCAAATATTGTATGACTAAAATAGTTCCAATTGCATATTTTATTTTATGTTATTAATAATATTAGTGATTTAGAACCACCCATATAGTCCATATGTATAAATGATTTGGTGTATAAGGCCTTGTATATATGTAATTTAGTATATTGGGCCTATAACCTATACCTGATTCTATATAAATTATTGGTGGTCCTAAGTCATATTTTTTTTTATATAGATACCAATTATTGTGTAGGGCCTTCAGGATACATTGGTTTATTGTATATACTATTAGGGCCTATCACCCATTAAACCCCATACTAGTTTGATTAATTCTAATATTGTTATTATTGCTATTAGAATTTTAATTTGTTTTATATATTAGAAATAGTTAACATTATAGCAAATGTCCCTTAGTCCAACCTAACTCCTCCTCATAACCCTAACCAATTAGTTTTCTTATGAAACCGGAAAATGTACATATATATATTTCCTTAAACCAGCCTTTTAAACCCGTACGATTTTAGCACCATCTAAATGCTTAGCACATTTCCATCCAATAATCTAGAGACCAGGCCCAAAACCTCCACATATACATGGCTAATTGTGCATTAAACCCTAAACTCTCTTCCTATAAAGCCTTCACAATAACCTCCATCTATTTGGCCATCTCTCTTTATGCGCCATTACTTTTCTGCCTCGTCGTCGACCCCAACCCATTACGCGGCTAACATCACCACCACCATCCACCTCCCCATAATTGAGTTTGACCGGATAATGAGCTCCAACCCAGTCCCAACTGTTTTTGCCGATACCACCCCGACCAACCAAAGTCGGTTCCAGTGATCACTAGTGTAGTGCCCCATCCCGCTCAGTTAATTGGAGGAATCGAAATGTCGATGGCGTTTGAACTTAGCCATGCAATAGCTTGTTTGAAGACCCACTCGGTCGATGCGACTCCTCGCTCAGGTGGGTGGTTTCGGTGAACTTGCCTCAGCTTGACCTTCGTACTAATAAAACGAAAGTTTTCAAATGCACAATTAGGTTTGATAATAAAAGAGATGAATCTACATAGCTAAGAAAATAATTCCAAGTTGGGTCGATTGAGTTAGAAAATGGAAAAGGTCCCACGGACGGCTTAGAAACGATGCACGATGGCTTTCAAAATGACACTCGGTCCTTCGTCCCATGGCTTGGGAGAAAAAAAAGTTTGTCTTCACCATAAAGCTAAGAATTTGTCTAAGTCATAGGCTTCATCCGTATAAACGCTTGATAAAGCGTGCACGGTCCCATCGTCCAAGGCTTGGCATAGTCTTTGCTCGCCCCACGGGTTAAAGTTGTATTGCACGGCTTGTGGCATAAGTCTAGACACCCAAATAGCTTGGTTGTTCAAAGTCGAACACATGCACGACACATTCCTGTAATGCGAGGCTTGATGCAGCCTTCGCTTGTCAAGTTGTTGTGCAATTAAGTTAGGCTAAGTTATGCTAGGCTATCCGAAGTCATTCTAAGTATTGTCCTTTGTTTTCTGCGGTTGTCAAAATTACTTAATTTTACGATCGTAAGGCCCGTCATATAAAGTATGACTTGGGCGGTAGTGTCGCACAAAACACAAGTTGGCTTAAGGCACGATGTTACGAACTTAGTGTTTAAGGCACGAACCACAGTAGGTTTAAGATGAGTTTGGAAAAGGGCTATCAAATAGGCATTACTGATTTGAGTAAAATGATAGGGCAACAAGAAAGAATGCTCGCGACCATGGGTTATCGAGGCGGTTTCAAATGTTAGAAGTCTTGAACTTGGTCCTGAAAGGATGGTAACATTGGAAGAAGAATGACTGTGTGAGACGTCAGTTCAAGTCAAGTCATGCATGGTCATGGATAACTTGTTGACAAGGACGATGGTTCCTCGAGCGGCAACCCGGGGCCACGGAACTGAATCGGCCTAAGAGAAAACAGGGTATAGTCGTGCAAGGATGATAGCACAGGTTAAGCGGGGACTTACAACGGGGCTAGCTACTTGAATTTAAAGGACCCCGACTAACAAACTATACGTCCAGGATAGCTAGTGATGGTAGTGACCTTTCATATAGACGGGTCGACACGGACGGCAATCCGTAGGTGTGCCTTTAGATTGAGTCGAGTTGAATAGGTGCACGATCAAAAGATAATGTTTGGGGTCTAAGATTTGGTTGCAACATAGATATCGTGCTTCGGCACGGAGATGTGGTGTCGAGTCTTAAGTTGTTGGCATAGAGTTGCACAAGTTGGATTTGAGTCATTGCGAGTTTAAGTCAGAAATCGCCGCAAGGCAAAGTTGGTTAGGTGATACTAAGTTCACAAGTCTTGATTTGGTCGATTGGTGATTAAAACAGCAAGGGCCGCGAGGCGGCAATATGGTTAAGTCATACTGCATTGTGAGGCACGGCCTCAATATGGACATATGAATAGGTCTCATGAAACGACCACGTTGACGGTGCAATGGACTTGTAGCATGGTCACATAGAAATTGGGTACTAACGTGTAGTTGCGTCTCTGAGTATGGGCCGAAAGGCAAACACGACTTAATAAGTTGACGTTGTTGACACGAGAAGGGTCTAGAGGCAAAGTATCAGTAAGTTGCTAGTTGCAAGGCACATGATGGTCTAGAGACACAAAATAGGCCGATAGTCTATGTCCTAAACTTGATCCTAATGCAAGAGTAGAAAGACAATCGTAAAGGGATTATGTTGCACAAAGTAAATGGACGTGTTGGTTTTATATGGGTAGGCGAGGAGCTCACACCACCAGTACAGTTGAGTACTGACACCCACACAATTTTTATGTGCAGGAACAAATAGAAGCTCGTTGGCGCAGAGCTCGCTTAGATGCTTCAAGGCATGGAGTTCCTTGGCATTTTGAGGCACACAGTCGTACGGAGTCTGGACTTATACGGAACATAATATATGGACATCGGCTATCCGAAGCTTCCGCTGGACTACTCAAATCATTTTGAGAGATAAGAGAGAGCAGAGTGACTTGTAATATGAGAAGAGAGAGTTTGAGTGATTATAATCTTGGCCTCGTGCCCCTATGTAATATTTGTTTTAATATCAATAAAAAATTATTTTGCATGACTTGTATTTTGCTTCAAATCTCCGCTACTGACTAATCAATGTCTCTGCTTTGGACTTCTGTGCGACGACCCCATCGCTTATCCTGTAACCAACCGTTATGGAACCCGTCTTGCGTGAGCACAATCTAGGCTCACGCGACATCATGCCTTAGCGAGGATGATCGCTCCTATGGGAGCGGGGCGTGACATAATGGTTTCAGAGCATGGCTTTACGTCCTTGGACTTTCGATCAAATTCTTTAACTCTGTGTTGCTTTCGCGAATTAATATCATTGGTGCACTCTCTCAAATGTCCCACGGGATGTCCATACAATAAGTTTATATATTTTGCAAAATTGTACGAAAGAAAATTTGGTTGAACAAAAGTTAACTTCAATAAGCACGGTTGGCTAAGTCGGGCTGGGCATATACACCAAAATTGCGTCTGGCAAGAATGAGTTAGAATCGATTCAAAGAGTATTGAGTAGTTTCGATAGTGGTGGAATCGAACGATGATGTTATCATCGATGTGATATAGAAGAGCGTGCTTGAAATTTGAAGAATGGTTCGAACGGAGATTTGAAGTAGTCGATTGCAAATTGAATGATAGTTTTGAGGATTTGTCGAATGACTTCATCCCTGAGTGGTGTATAGGATAACCTCGAGGATGTTGATCGATTGAGGATACAGAGTGCCAATGAGTCTGTCAGCAAGTGTCACATGTATGCAAAGCCTTAGATTGAGTATCATTGAGTAAGTTATGATCTTGGAGATTTGGACGAGTCGATTCGAACAAAACTAGAGATGACTCGCACGAGATTGGGATTGTGCAAGTACGAAATACAGAAATGGTTGAGTAGATAGATTGAATCGAAGAAAAGTTAAGGTAACAAACGGATGACTCGATTGAAAAAATCGATATGTAAATCGTATACAAAAAACTTAGCATGATTGGATGATAACGTGCATGGAAATGATTCGAATATTTGAGTTAGCATAGATCGATACGACTTGAGAAAATATGTGGCTCGATGACTTAAGGTAGACGGATGAACATATGTGATCTTGGATTTTGAACGAATTGAACATATAGCTAGTTCGAGGGATAACGATCGAATTGATCTTGAATATCGAAAAAATATGGTATATCCGGTTCGGATGATAACATCAGTTGCATGACTCAAAATTCATTGCAAAGAAAGATCGTCAGGTTATGTATATCATCGATGGTATTGAGGCACATCAAAGATCGATATGCGATAAATCGGGGGCACTCTAATTCGAGGAATGATGATTATGCAAAAGTGTTATTGTTCTGATGGATGTTATACTTAGGATCTTAATTGAAATAAATGTTCGATAAAAATGATTATATTTTGGTAGTTACGCTAATAACTACAACGTCGACAACCTTGTCTTGTACGAACGCAACTCCAGCCTTGCACATGCGTTACGTCGGATTTGGGGCAACATAGATGTCGTGCTTCGACACAGAGATGTGGTGTCGAGTCTTAAGTTGTTGGCATAGAGTTGCATAAGTTGAATTTGAGTCGCTGCGAGGTTAAGTCAGGAATCGCCACAAGGCAAAGTTGGTTAGGTGATACTAAGTTCACAAGCCATAATTTGATCAGTTGGTGATTAAAGTAGCAAGGGCCGCGAGACGACAATATGGTTAAGTCATACTGAGTTGCAAGGCAAGTCTATAATATGGACACACGAATAGGTCTCATGATCGACCACGTTGACGATGCAATGGACTTATAGCACGATCACATAGAAATTGGGTACTATCGTGTAGTTGCGTCTCTGAGTTGGGCCGAAAGGCAAATACGACTAGATAAGTTGACATTGTTGACACGAGAAGGGTCTAGAGACGAAGTATCAGTAAGTTGCTAGTTGCAAGGCATGGGATGGTCTAGAGACACAAAATAGGCTAAGAATCTATGTCCTAAAACTGATCCTAAGGCAAGAGTAGAAAGACAATCGTTAAGGGATTATGTTGTACAAAGTAAATGAACGTGTTGGGGCGAGGAGCTCACACCACCAGTACAGTTGATTGTTGACACCCACATAGTTTTTATGTGCAGAAACAGGTAGAAGCTCGTTGGCGCGAAGCTCGCTTAGATGTGTTTAGGCATGTAGTTCCTTGGCGTTTCGAGGCACACGGTCGCATGGAGTCTGGACTTATATGGAATATAATGTATGGACATCGCCTATCTGAAGCTTCCGCTGGCCTACTCAAATCATTTTGGACGTAAAAGAGAGCAGAGTGACTTGTAATATGAGAAGAGAGAGTTTAAGTGATTGTAATCTTGGCATCGTTCCCCCTATGTAATCTTTGTTTTAATATCAATAAAAGAGTATTTTCCATGACTTATATTTTGCTTCAAATTTTTGTTGCTGACTAATCAATGTCTCTACTTGGGACTTCTGTGCGATGACCCCGTCGCTTAGCCTGTAATTGACCGTTAAGGAATCCGCCTTGCGTGAGCACAATCTAGGCTCCTGTGGCATCACGCCTTAGCGAGGACGATCGCTCCTACGGGAGCGGGGCATGACAACTAGGCCGCAACAACTGCTGATCAACCTCAATTAGCCATTGGCGCTTTTGATGACTCAGCAGCCGTACGAGACCCTGACACCACCACCTATAGCCGAGTACACCTCTGTACGGCTCCCTGCAGCAGCAACTGGCGATGGTCGACCAAAAATCGTCGTATTGGACCAATCGATCGTCAAGCCTGTCCCAACGACTTCATCCTTGTGTGCACACGAGAGGGCCATGAACTACTCTTCGTGATGCATCTCGAATCCAACTATCGACGTCGACTCAACCTTATTAAGTGGTCAGACTCCATGCCGCACACACGAACGTCGACTTGGTACATCCCTTCCGGTTGACTGGTACAATCGTACATCCCTGCACTAACGAGTTCGCCACAGCCTCGTCCGAGTGTTCGCCTCGATACAACGTTCATCATACAACTCTCAGCCATGCTTCCACTCCGCGGGTGCGATGCCACCACTTCAAGCATTGTGCACCACCACCGACTCTGGCGAGGCTTTTCGTCTTCCCTGCAAGCCGTAGCAGCAGTTGGTGCTAGTCAAGAACGGGATCGGCGATGACGAGAAGCTGTGTCATTTCTCCGAGAGAACCTCATGGTCAAAATTTGACGACTAAGAAGAAGGAACAACTGCAGCCCATATAGGAATCAGTACTAGCGTCTTTATAAAATAAATAGATATGTTACCTATAGGCCTTTTTCTTTATCTGCATTGTATAGGTTTATAGAGTTAATTTATTTACAGATATGAATATATTAGTTTATATAATATTTGTTATATAGGTTAAGAGCAATTGTATATATAATCAAAATAGTAATGCAATGAGTATTACATTGGTACAATTATATATATATATATATATATATATATATATATATATATATAATATATATTTTTTTTTTTTTTTGGGAAAAGGAAATTTTATTGGAGGACCCATAAACTGGGTCAGGCCCAAAAGGGCAACAAAACACAGACAACAGAAGGCCCACTAGTTGGGCCGGCCCCAATGGCCAGACAGCAGACGACAAAAGGGCCCCAAGACTGGGCCGGCCCCAAAGGGCCCAAAAAAAAAAAAAAAAAAAAAAGGGGGGGGGGGGGGGTTGGGGGGGAAGGACGAGCCCACAGGGCCCACCCACGCCACGGCACACAAACGAAATTTCAATGTGAAATTTGAAACGCACGATTCCCAGGGATGGGGGCGGCACGTGGCGGGCCACTGCGGGGCCCGAGGGGGCTGGACCGCGCACGGGACCCGAGGGGTAGCGGGTGGCCCGATGGGAGAGCGCAGGGCCCGAGGGGTCCTCGAGACCCTCACCCGCGCCAGCGGGGGAAGGGAAGCGCCGCCGGGGGCGCGAGGACAACGGCGGAGCTGGGCCGCGGCGGGAGCGCGCCGGAGGCTTGAAGGGACGGATCACCGGACCACCAAGGCGAGGAGGACGGCCAAGGCGGGACGAAAGCGGGAGGGAAGGCCGGAGACCCGGGGCGACGACGCCGGGCAGAGGCGGGGGCGACCCGAGGAGGCGGGGGGGGGGGGGTGCGCGGCCAGGAGGACGACGCCGGGGATGGGGCTTCGCCGGGGGGGGCTCGACGCCACGAAGGGAGACTCCGGGGGGTTGCCAGGCGAAGGCCGCCTGACAGGGGAAGAGCAAGGCGAGCCTGCCGGAGGGGGCGTCTCACAGCGAGCAGAGCGGGGACGCCCACGTCGGAGGGCCAGCAGGTAGGGAGCTCCTCCACGGCGGCGGAGGTGGGAGGGAAGGGGAGGACCAGCAGAGGGGGGGAGAGGGGGGAGGCGCCGCCGACGCGCACGCTAGGAGTGGCGGCTCGCTCCGATGGAGAGGAGGACCGCCTCCGCCGGGTGGGAGGCGGGGACCCAGAGTAGACCTGAATAGGCCGGGTGTTGCCAGTAAGCGCCGCGGCGGCGGGGGAGGGAGGCATCGTCCGAGGCAAGAGGAGGCGCTGCGGGTGGAGGAACCGTGAGGAGGGGCGCTGCCTGGGCACGGGTGGCTCCGGCGGGAGGACCGAAGCGGGAGAAGGCGCTGGGAGGGGATCCGACGAAGGGAGGACTCCAGCGAGGGTGGGGGGCTCCCTGGCCGTAGGCGGAGGGGGGAGAAACCAGACGGAGCGACAAGGTATCCGGGGCCGCGGAGGGGGCGAGCGCCGCCGGAGGGATAGGAAGAGAGGGGGACTCCGGGAGGAATGGCGGAGAGGTGGTCACCACGGGAGGGACGACCGCGGCTGGAGGCACAGATGGCCGCCGCTGGGGGGGATGACGTGGGGGGGAGCCGCAGCGGGCGGAGGGAGAGGGCGGGGCGGGGGAGCCGCGGCGGGCGGAGAGAGGGCGGGGCGGAGGGCCGAGGAGAGAGGGGGCTGGGGGCGATCGGTGGCTCTAGCGCGACGACGTCTCCGACGGCCAGGGCGACGGCTGGGACCATGGCTAGGGGAAAGGAGGAGGTGCAGCCGCACCTCGGACACAGCGGTCGGGCCCGCCCATCCGAGATGGGGGCTAGGGAGGAGGGGGAGCTCTCGGCGAGCGCACGCCCGGGAGCGGCCGACTGCCACCGACGGCGAGAGGCGGGTGGAAAATCCCAAGGAACGGGAGAAAGCTCCTTCCCAAGGAAGGAACACCCAGCCCATCATTATATATATATATATATATATATATATATATATATATATATATATATATATATATATATATCAACTGTTTCTTGAACATAAATATTTAAATGATATATACATATATGGTATATATATGTATATTTGTTATGTAAAAATAAAAATAAAATAAATGATATATACATATATGGTATATTGTTATGTGACACATATGTAAACACGTATTTGGTAATCTATACATATGATACATAAAATAAATATATATATTTTATATATATATATATATATATATATATATATATATATATATATATATATATATATATATATATATATATATATATATATATATGATACATAAATGATGTTATACAGGTTCTTTTACAGGACTTATACATAGTTGTTCTATAGTCTTTGTTTTATAAAAGAAATATGTGTTTCTTATATAAATAGGTTAATTTTCATACTATACTTACGACTATATCTAAGCAAGATTAAGGTGCCTATAATTATTAATAAAATGACCATATAGGGTTCTTAAAATATAAGGTTTTGATAAATATTATATTATTTTCATGTAAAATGTTTATTAATATGTAGGTTAGGGATTAGCGGGTGATTTTAATTAAGTAGGGATATGTGTATATAGATATGTTGGTTGTTGATTTTGGGCTAGTTTATAGGGCCATTTAATTTTGGGCTTCAAATAAATATATATACTATATTTGGGCTTAGCCATGCATATTTTTGGTACACCTATATATATATATATATATATTATATATATATATATATATATACATATATATATATGAGGAAAATGTACCTAAGGTCGACCTTAGGTAAGTTACCTAAGGTCGACCTCATTTTCCTCACTTTACAACATTTTTTTCTGGAATTTTTTTTATGGGATTCATCTACACCTTATTGATTGGCAACAACAAATTTCAAGAAAAAATAATTGTTTAGCCCCCTATCAATAAGGTGCAAAATCGACGGTGTAGCAGCAAAGTTTTAGACCGTCGATTTTGTAAGGGATAGATAGGGGCTAAACAATATTTTTTTCTTGAAATTTGGTATGTTGCCAATCAATAAGGTGTAGATGAATCCCATAAAAAAAAATTTAAGAAAAAAATGTTGTAAAGTGAGGAAAATGAGGTCGACCTTAGGTAACTTACCTAAGGTCGACCTTAGGTACATTTTTCTCTCTCTCTCTCTATATATATATATATATGTGTGTGTGTGTGTGGGTGTGTGGTGTGTGGTGTACACCATCTTTTACCTACACAGTTGGGATATTGTTGGTGATGATATTCGTGAGGCTATATCCATGTTCATGGGCGGGTTTTCCCTTCCTCGGGCTTTCATTAACACATCGATTGTGCTCATCCCTAAGATTAAACAGCCAAAAACTTTTGGTGATTACAGGCCCATCAGCCTTTGTACTGTGTTTAACAAGATTATATCTAAGCTACTTTCTCGTCGACTAGCGCCTCTGCTCGTACGTCTGATTTTACAGGAACAGAGTGGGTTTGTGCAAGGTCGAGAGATAGTGGATAATATACTATTGGCTCAAGAGATGATGGCCAAGATAAACAAGAAGCATAGAGAGGTAACATTGCAATAAAACTCGATATGACGAAGGCCTATGATAGGGTTGATTGGCGGTATCTATTGAAGGTGCTTCGCAGATTTGGCTTCCATAATAAGTGGGTTGATATGATGTTTCGGATTGTGAATAATGTATGGTATTTACCTCTCATAAACGATGAATCGACTGAATATTTTTAAGCTTTTCGTGGCCTGAGACAAGGTGATCCATTGTCTCATGCATTATTCATTATAGCAGCTGAGGTTCTCACTAGGAGTTTAAAGTGGTTGCCAGACATTGAGGGCTTTACTCCTTTCTTCACTCCTCGAGGATGTCCTCCTGTCACATATCAGCTATGCAGATGATGTGCTTCTTTTTTCAGCAGAAGATTTGAGAACGATTGGGATGGTCAATAAAATCCTATCTAGGTATGAATTATTGTCGGTTAGAAGATTAACAAACATAAGTCTTTGATATTTTTCTATGAAAGAACGACCTGAGAAGGGAGAAGAATTGGCTACTCGTTTTGGCTTCAATGTGGGTTCTCCTCCGTTTACATACCTTGGTTGTCCCCTAATGGCTGGTTGGCGTAATGAGGGATGTATGAAGAGCTATTAGACAAGATTCGGTATAAGTTGGAAGGATGGCACAAAAAATTCTATCTCCTGGATGAAAATTGGTTTTAATTAAGAATGTGCTTGCTTCAATTCCTGCCTATACATTGGCAGCGTGTGATCCACCTGTGGCAGTGCTGAATAGACTGGAGTCTATGTTTCCTCCTTCTTTTGGGGCTCTCATGAAGGGGTTGCGAAGCGGATTTGGTTGCGATGGGGCTATATTGCTTACAAAAGAAGAAGGAGGTTTGGGTGTTAGACGTTTGGAAGATGTCATGACTGCGAGGACTATCAAGTTATGGTAGAAATTTATGATACAAACTTCTCTATGGACTAAGTTCTTTAAAATGAAATATTGCTCGCATGAGTCTGAGCTACATGTTCAGCTAACTTCTAATGCTTCTCATGTGTGGAAGAGGCTAGTTCTTGGGCGAAGGCTTGCTGGTCAGCACATTAATCAAGTCAATGGGGACTGGAACTGGAGCTATTCCTGTTCAGGTATATTTTCTGTCTCATCAGCTTGGGATGTGGCTCGTTCTCACTTACCTCAACTTCCTTATTTCAAGCATATTTGGAATAAATGTATCCCAACAAAGTGGTCTATCTTATGTCGGAGAATTTGCACGATAAATTGCCAACTGATGACAACATTACTCGGCTTGGATATAGTTTGGTATCTAAGTGTCATTGTTGTGTGATCCTTCTACTGAAACTATGGCGCATGTTCTTCATGAGGGAGATTTAGCTGTTCAAGTTTGGTCCTTGGTTCAACACATATGGGATACGGATGAGTGGCAGCTCTCTATTACACAGGCTTCGATCATGGTGGAGAAAGAGGAAAAAGCATCAAAAAGAGATTATGGTGGCGGCCATGATATGGGTGCTCTGGAAAAATAGGAACAAGCGGAGGTACGAGCAGTATTCATACGGGTATGATAGGCTGATAAGTGAAGTTCATAGACAGGTCGCTAAGGCAACTATCAAATGTAAGCACTGATTTTATTTTGTAACCTGAGTTGGTACTCAAACTTCATGATTAATAAATTATAGTGTTCTGTTCTATTAAAATTATAGTGTTCTATTAATATATATATATATATTATATTATAATATTTTTTTTTTATATATATATATTATATAATATATCTATATATATATATATATATATATATATATATTTATATATATATATATATATATTATATATATATATATATATTTTGTGTATATAAACACACACACACCATATGCCCCATAATACTATATACATAATACATACATATACACACACATATATATATATATATATATATATATAATATATATCTATATATATATATATATATATATATATATATATATAATATATATATATATATATATATATTTGAATACTAGAATTTATTGAATAAAAACAGGAATAGTAGGGGGCCAAAAAGGCAAAAATTCAACTTTCAAACGAAATTCGAATTTCAAAACAACAAAGAGCAAACATACGAAATTTGAAAAATCAAAACAGCAAAAAGTGGAGGGGAGCGGACATCCCGAGGGAGTCTCGGTGCGCGCGCCGCACTGCCCGAGGCGGCCTCGGCGAGCAGCCCGAGGAGGTCAGCGCCCAGACCGAGGAGGGATGCGACGCGCAGCCCGAGGAGGTGTCTCGACGAAGGGGGAGCTACGGCGGCTGGTGGGCGAGCCACGGCGGCTGGGCTATGGCGGCTGGGCCACGGCGAGGAGGGCCACGGCGAGGGGGCCACCGCCGGGAGGGGATGTCGTCGCAGAGGAGGAGGAGGGAGATGCCTGGTGTAGTGCCCCGTCCCGCAAAATCAATCGGAGGAATCGAAACGCCGACGGCGTTCGGACTTGGCCTCACAACGGCGACTCGAAGACATCGCTCAGGTGGGGTAGTTTCGGTGAACTTGCCTCATCTCAGCCTTCACTTATAATTCGTTGGTTTTCAACTTGCACAAGTAGGCTAATATAAAAGCTACGAACGCACATAGCTAAGGGAGTAATCCCGACCGTCGGAATGTCTTAGAACATGGAAAATGGTCCCATGGTCTCAATAGAAGTCGGCTCAGCGTGCTTTAAAATGACACTCGGTCCTTCGTCCCGTGGCTTGGGAGAAGGAAAGTTGGTATTCGACACAAACGATGAGTTAGCCTAAGTCATAGGCGTCGTCCGTATAAATGTTCGATAAAGCATGTCCGTTTCCACTGCGCAAGGCTTGGCATAGCCTTGGTTCGTCCCTCGGGTTAAGTTGTAGGCTTGAGTAAGTTAGGCAAAATTATGCCGATCGACCTAAGTCATTCTAAGTGCCGTCCCGCTCGTTCTGCGGTTGTCAAGTCAAATAGTCCCACGATCTCAGGGCCGTCATATAACGTATGACTTGGGTGACAGCGTCACGTAAGACGGAAGTCAGTTACAGGCACGAGCTACGGTTGGCACGATGTAAAGTTAGCCACGGTCCATGGCACTTAAGGAACACGTTTGTTCAAGTTAAGTTGGAAGGCTACGTAGTAGTCGTTCCCTCGAGTTCGAAGAAGTTCGAGGCGATCCCTCGGTTGGGAGTCTCGCGTTCCTATCCACGTTGAGTTTCGAGGCGGTCCCTCAGTTGGGAGTCTCGCGTTCCTATCCACGTTAAGTATTCGAGGCGATCCCTCGGTTGGGAGTCTCGCGTTCCTATCCACGTTGAGTATTCGAGGCGGTCCCTCGGTTGGGAGTCTCGCGTTCCTATCCACGTTAAGTATTCGAGGCGATCCCTCGGTTGGGAGTCTCGCGTTCCTATCCACGTTGAGTATTCGAGGGGTCCCTCGGTTGGGAGTCTCGCGTTCCTATCCACGTTATGAAGTTCGAGGCGATCCCTCGGTTGGGAGTCTCGCGTTCCTATCCACGTTATGAAGTTCGAGGCGATCCCTCGGTTGGGAGTCTCGCGGTCCCGAGGCACGTTATGCCAAGTGTGATTCGGAGCACGAGTTGCTAAGTATAGTTCCAGTCGTACCAACAAGTAGGCCATGCATTTACGTGAGTCTAGATGTTCCGTAGGTGCGTGGTCATTGGACACCTTGTCGACAAGGATTTCTGCCTAGACTGGTTATACGCCGGGGCACCGGGCCCAGTCATCCTAGGGGGTAGACGTTATAGCGCGCATGCTTTTATTGCGTGGGTAGTCGGGGGCTTTCCATGGGGCTAGCTACCTTGCATCGAAGGACCCGCCGCCTACCCGAGCTATGTCCGCGATGGCTTGTCATGCCAGTGGCCTTTCATATAGATAAATGGCGTGCTAAGCGGCGAATCCGCATGCACGGTATCGGTCGTAACAAAGGAAGCGTAAGCACGGTATACGTTGTGTTGTGAAATGTGTGCTCGGTTGCACCAAAGTGTTATAAAGCTTACGATTCGGTTATACGTAAAGACACGTGCTTCGGCACGAGATACGTTGTCGTACTTAAGTTCTCAACATCGGTTCCACAAGTTGGGTTATACGTTTCGAGTTAAGTCGAGAAGGGCCGTAGGGCAAGTATTTGACACGACCTAGTCGTTACGTCCAAGAGTATGGTACGAAAGACAAGTGTGAGTCGGTACGTTGACAATGCAAGCACGAGAAAGGTCTAGAGGAAAAGTATGGGTACGTTATTAGTACAAGGCACGAGATGGTCTAAAGACACTAAATAGGCCGAGCGTCGGTCCTAAAATCGATCCTAAGGCAAGACTAGAAAGACAATCGTAAAGGGGTATATGTTGCACAAAGTAAATGAAACGTGTAGGTTTTGTATGGGTGGGCGAGGAGCTCACTCCACCAGTACAGTGGTACTGACACCCACACAGTGTTATGTGCAGGCACAGGTAGAAGCTCGTGGCGCGGAGCTCGCTTGGATGCGTCGAGGCACGGAGTTCTTGGCGATTCGAAGCGTGTGGCCGCATGGATTCGAAGACTTATACAGGACATAATGTATGGACATCGCCTTCCGAAGCTTCCGCTGGATCGACAATATGTATCGAGAGATGAGAGAGAGCTGAGCGATTTGTAATGTGAGACGAGTGTAATTTGAGTGATTGTAATCTTGGCCTTGTGCCCCCAATGTAACCGTTATTTCAATATCAATAAAAAGAGCTTCTTTGAATAACTTGTGTTTGTTCTAAATTTCCGCTGCGTGTTCAATGTCTCTGCTCGGGACTTCTGTGCGACGACCCCGTCGCAGCCGCTGTAATCGGCCGTTATGGAACCCGCCTTGCACGAGCGCAATCTAGGCTCGTGCGGCATCACGCCTTAGCGAGGACGATCGCTCCTACGGGAGCGGGGCGTGACATAATGGTATCAGAGCATGGCTTTACGTCCTTGGATTATCGATTGAATTCTTTAACTCCGTTGTTTCGCAAACTCTGAATTGTGCTTCCGCAACGTGATATCGTTGGTGCGCTCTCTCTCAAATGTTCCTCGGCATGTCCATACAATAAGTCTAATATTTTGAAAGCTCGTACAAGCGTTCAATCGATCTAATCGATAGGTGGCGGCCTTTGGGCCGAACGGTGCCGACCTTGAGTTGATAGAAAACCCGTGCTAAAGTTAGCAAGTCGTGTGCGTGCCTAATGAGTCCTACGTCGACATTATAAAATGAGCACGCAAAGTCGAAGTATAGTCCATACGGGATGGTTATGCATACGGCCTTTTGGCTAAGTTGTGCTTCGTATCGTGCACCTCGACTTATTGGTGCAAACGAATTGCAAGTGATATCAAGTATCGCTCGATCGGGAACGGAAATACACTTGGAGTGTATATCGATAGGAACGTTATCAGACCAACGCTTAGGCGTACACGAAGAATTAATTGGGATTTGAGGATTGTGCGAACGACTTAGTGCGTCGATACGAACGTGATTGAGGACTAGATCGGATGGCTCGAACCCGAGTGGTGTATGGACGTTATAGAAATTATTCGAGCAGGACCAGAGGAGTTATGGATAGTACAAGTATGTCGACAAGCGAGAATATCGCAAAGCCTTAGAACGAGTAGCTCTTAGATGGTCATGATTCGAGAGTCGCAAACGTGATACCGTTCGAACGATTTGTAAACGATAGTGCGAATTACGAAATGGTTGAATGGGAATTCTAAACGATGGAATAAATGGATGACTCGATTGAAGAAATTGATACGGATAGTATACGAAAAGTTAGCACGACGGAAAGATAGCGTGTACGAAAGGTTTGACTTTGAAGTTACGCAAACGACTCTGAGGATTGAAATTAATGTGCTCGATGGTTTGAGTTAGCAAGGAATGATGCAAATTGAAGAAATACGTAGTCGATGACTTAAGATCGATGGATAAACGATACGTGAATTTGGGTTGAAGAAATTGATGATGTAAACGATTCGAGGAGATAATCCAGTCGGACGATAGCATCATTCGCACGACTCAGAATTTGTTGCAAACGAAGATCGTCAGGTTACGTATATCGTCGATGGTATTGAGGCGTATCAAAGATGATATGCAATAACTCGGAGGTACTCGGACTCGGTGAATGACGATCGTGCAAGTGCTATTATTCGGTTGGATGCAATACTTAGGATTTTGTTTGAGATGAATGTTGGATAAAAGTGATCGTATTCCGATGGTTGCGTTGATAACCACAACGTCGACAGTCTTGTCTTGTGCGAGTGCTACTCTAGCCTCGCACATGCGTTGCGTCGGACTTGGGACGATCATTCCGCGTGAGCGCTGACATGGTGATTCATGTCGCGGGAATAATCGAACTCAGAAAATTTGGACGCGACAACTTCGATTGTCCCGACTTGTTGGTTTGATGCGAAGGAGAACTCGAGAATGTTAGAACTTGTGATTGACGGTTGATTAAAACTTGAGGATTGAGTAGGTCCAATCCGCGCATCGAGAATGAACGAGTCTAGACACGAAACAAGAGTTACGCCCCGATGAGAATGATTATTCCGCGGGAGCGTTGCATGGTGATTCATGAACCACCGTGGATGATCGGACTCGCGTGAGATCGGAGCGTGGCATATTGTTAAGTCAGACGACCTTGTGATCGATTACGTGAATTGGAATAGATGATTTCGAAAACGTGAAATATGAATTACGGTTTCAAGATGAATTGTGTCGTAGCGTGCTTGACTTGAAAGGATTGATGGACGAATTATGTCGAACGTGTTCAAAGAGATAGACTATGCGAAACGGTTTGATGAATGAACGATATTGATACGACGTGGAATTGGTTGAAATGTAAGTCATCGTATGATGGCTTTACCGATACAACTCGTACCCCGTACGACGAATATGGGGATGTGCGTAGGAAATCGATGCTCGATGTTTAGAAATCGGAGTGATGCGAGCTTGGGTAGAAAACCCCGTACCATCGATTTGGCTTGACCTTAGGATGGGGTCAGTGTTGACATCGTTGTTTGGGAACTATGATTCCAGTACTGACGAAAAGACTCAGCCTAGCGGTTAGGCAGACGTCCCGGTGCGAAGCGATAGGTGTTACGGAGGCACCACTCGCGAGCCTCGGCTGACATGTACGTATAT